>JAJIYU010000255.1:0-62943 GCA_030144865.1 Tinospora cordifolia | reverse complement strand
AGAATTTGTGTAGAATTTTGTTTTTTCACCTTCTTATTTGTACTAGTCAAATAATAATAATGATAATAATAATAATAATAATAATAATAATAATAATAATAATAATAATAAAATTAATTAATTAACTCAAAGGAAAAATAAATAAAGAAATATGTATTTTAATACAATTGGGAAACTACGTCATACGTATTCTAATATAACCGAAAAACTTGAAGACTGCATAGAATTTTTAATATGAACCTTATTTTCTTCTACTTTAAAATATTCTAAACTTTTTCAAAACCTTGAAGCCATCAAAGAAGAAGAAGAAAGTATCTTAAGCCATTAAAGGAGTTCTCAAAATGCATTCAAAGAGCGAATTAAAGATCAAAGGTATAAGCTTATTTTGTTTCTTTTCAATCTTGAAGAATTAGTGGAAAAAAATAGGGGTCACGTATATACCCAAATCAATTTGAGTATATATATATATATATATATACAAACAGTCAATCGGTTGGTTACATACATATGTATAATGCATTGATTGGTAATAAATAATATGTATTACAATTGGTTTGTAATGCGATGTGATATCGATATAGTTATATAATATATTATTCCAATCGGTTTGTAATAGTTATGCTATATATGTATAACAACCAGTTTGCAAACTCAATTGTAATAATGATATGATCACAATAGGTTGTTGTGATAATCATACTAATTAACATGAATATATGGGTGAACCAATATGCATTATGGGAGAAAACTAGTAATAGATAAATTTATATGTTAGTAATATATGGGTCAAGCGATTAACATCAATATATACATATATGTGCAGGTAGGAATAATCTGTTAAGTTCTTATATATAGTCATACAGGTATAAACTATGTACATGATAATATATATTCTGTTAGTTATTATATAGATTTGGATATAATATATTAATATTTAATATTTAAACTAATTTCAATATATGTCTGTAAATATCTCCAAAACTCATATAATAAGCATATTTATATATAACATAACAAGTAACTGTGGGTTCGGGAGTGTAATATATAAACAAATTTATATAATCTAATGATATATTTATAAATTTATATACAAACGTATGGATATTTTTAAATATAAACATTTATATTGTTTATATTATTCACATGTATGTGTATATTATTTATGGATACATTTGCACATATTATTTATGTATATACATATATATACATATATATTATTTACGTCAAATAACAAATATTGACTACAATCTAACATATTATATAGTATGGTAATCTAAAATTGTAATGATACGTATTTTTGGACATTAAGTCAACGGGTCCGACATGTATTTTCGTGTATAAATTAATGAATTATAAATGAAAATATATAATTTTATGAAAATTATATTAATTATGAGGGTTTTAATTGGAGAAAAATAAATGAATGAAATGAAACTTGAAATGAATTAATTCTTTTATATACATATACATATATATATATATACACACACAAAGAGAGAAAGAGAGAGGGAGAGGGAGAGAGAGAGAGAGAGAGAGAGATATGTAAATTTATATTTATATTAAATGAAAAAGATTTATATGATGATTGGGTTGAAAAAATAATAATCATAATAATAATAATATATAAATGAGATACATGGCATTCTACATAAATATATTCAACTATAAATGACTATTAATGTATTAATGTATGGGGACCTCACTTAATGGAAAAAAATTGAAACAATAAACATAATCTATTTTAAGCAAAGATAAAGAGATAAGGAATGCTGATTTGGTTGGATAATTTAGTGGATAATGTCACTTACATGGGATGGATAAAATAAAGAAGGACAAAACTTATATTGGCAATTAATGATGCTGGGACCCCCAAGAAAACCATGCCTATATATTTGTGTGTGCTCCATTTGTTTATGCTCGCCATTCCCTCATATATGTGCGTGCTCCATTTGTTTATGTCACCATTCCCTCATTCACCATCCTAGAAGAACCAAAGAAAGAAACAGAAAATGGAGAAAGAAAGCAGAGGGAAAAACAAAGGAAAAGAGAAGAAAAAAGAAAGAAAGAGGGAAAAAAAGTTGTTCATTTTCGATGATCTAGCATTTTGGATAATTTATTTATACCTCTTTTCAATTTAAAATTATTATGAAATTATGAATTATAGTTTTTATAATATAGTTTCAACAAAAGCATTAGTCTATTAAGTGATCCAAAATTAGGATGAATTTTCACTATGAGTAAAAATATACAATATATATATATATATATATATATATATATATCATTGTGTATTGTGTTCATATCAACATGTAGAACACAATTATATAAATTATTTGTACCCTTGTGGACCCTATGAATGTATATGGTAATTGAAAATTGACACATATGAGGTATACATATTAACACTAAAATTTGAGTTTGCGGATACTAAAATGTTCAAAATGAATTTCTGAACTCCATGATACCAAAATTAGGATTTTTGAAGATCAATATACATATACATACATATATATATATTTATTTATTTATTTATTTATATATATATATATTAAATTTGTATTTATACAATTGGAGAAAAAATGTATAGATTAATATTATGTGTATATATAAGGTTATATAATTGATTATGTAATGTTATAAATATAACATTGTCTATAATTAATGTTGTATAGCATTATAAATTACTTCACATGAAAAAATGCTTAATATAAGAAATAATTAACTGCTCCTCTTTAATGTATATTACAACAAATGTGTGAAGACGTTATTTAGCATATAGCAAAAGCTAAACACGTGTTAATAGTGTAAGCTTTTAATGATTGGCTCGATATTGGGAGACGCAACTGGCAACTGGGAAAACGTCAGCAGTCAATCTAGTATGTGAGCAGTAATTTGATTTATCTTCTTAGCCTTATATTCTACTTTTGTTGTTGCATTACTATGTGTTATATGCATTGCATATTGCATTAACATAGGAATGATCTTCAAATATGCCGACTTGACCTGAAGATGAGAGGTTTCGAAGAGCGGATATTGGATCATGACAGTCCTGAGATACAAGTATGAATTTTCAGATGTGTCAACATGGCCTCCGGATGAGAGGTTTTAAGGTACGAACACTGGATTGTGATAGCTCTAAGATGGGACTGATTGACGGATCGTCAAATGTGTTGACGTGACCTAATGATAAGAGGTTCCGAGGTTTAGACATTGGATTGTGATAGTCTTGGAATAAGAGTACTACATGGCACACTCTACTTGTTCGTGGGTGGCGACTATATCACTGGTCAATGGGCCATGATCGTTGAAATCCAACAGTATGTCCTGGTAGGTGAGCCACAATCGTCGATTGATATCGCAGTTGGCTTGGACGATCGTTACGTCCGTTCAGAATGACAGTATGACCAAAGGATCCTTAAAATAAAAGAAGGGTGTTGAGTTTAGATATTGAACCCTTGAACTATGGCATAATTCATGGCATATTTCACAGCATGTCAGGGTGGTACATTTTTAGATGTTGATGATCGTGCGTGTCATTCGTTGTTACATTTCATTTGAATAATTGCGATGTTGTCTGTTGCATTGCATGTAGAATGCTAAACTTAAGTAGATATATATTTTGCTACTCATTGGGCTCATGTGGATATCAAGCTCATACTCTTAACATTTCAGATTCATCCGATGTGGATAAGGGGAAAGGCGCGCTGATCATGTGTTTTTTTTTAGCCTATTCCTAGTAGGTTGTTTGTTTTGCTATTTTTGGTATTTTAAATCAGTATATACAATTTTAGAAAAAAATGTAAAGCTGAACTGGAATCTGTTAATGTAATTAATATTAAAGACTTTCATTGTTACATAATTTTGCTTAACTTGTTATTGTTGAACTATGAATACTATAAATGTTTCAATTGTAAGGCTTATGAGTAGTCGACAAGTTTGACTGAGGAGTAGACTTGTTTGACTATTGTGCCGATTGGGCCACCCGCATGAGGTTTCAGAAGGGGTCCCGATAATGTTGGTATCAAAGCCAAGTTAAATTTTTTCAAAATTGGAATTATGTGAAGATATATGAGTCCAAAAGTTCTATTTTTCAAAACTTATATTCAAAAATATATTGTATAATAATAGTAAAATAGGGTTTAGGGATGATATGTTTACACCTTTGACATTGACAAATGATTGTATGCAAAATGCAGACTAAGATGCCACCTAGACATGGTAGACCATGGTGAGTGCCACAAGATCGTGCTCCTGCTAAGGACCTTGTACCAAAACTTATACCACCACTACCTGTTGAGCCTGATGTATATTATCGACTTGAAGATCTTATCTAGGCCCAAAGGGAGTTGATCCAATCCTCTAGCGCCGCACTACATTAGATGATAGATAGGGTTGTGGCTAATATGTAGGGACTAGCACCTCCTGCAACTTCTGTTCTACTTGTAGTCAAGCCAGCTAATGGGGATGATGAGGATGAGTCAAAAGAGGAGTTGAGGCTCATCGTAGGCACCACAAAGAGAGATAAAGCAGAGAAATTTCACATGAGAGATTATTGAAGAAGCTTATAGATCTGAAACCTCAGTCATATTGGGGTGGTGTTAATTTAGAGCAAGCAGAGGACTGCCTGTTGAATGTTGAGAAGATAGCATGATCAATGAATCTATTTGAAGAGAATCAGTTGTTGTTTTCTACACATACACTAGAGGGTGATGCCGCTAGATGGTTGTCACAAGTCTTGGCTACTCAGCGCTCGATTGAAACTTGGGCAAGGTTTATAGAGTTATTTTTGGAGACTTTTGTTCTTGGTTCTGCCAGAAAGCACAGGAAGATGGAGTTTTTAGCCTTGCGATAGGGTAATTTAACAATTCGGGAATACACTTATAGATACATTCATCTAGATTCTTATGCTCTATGGCTTGTTGCTAATAAAGTAGAAAGGGTTAGATTTTATTGCCAAGGGTTGAATACTAATATTGACAGTTGATACACAATTCCAGTCTAGAGTCGCTGAAGCACCAAGCTCTGATATATGAGGTATACAGTAAGGACGAATCAATACATGTGCAAATTGTCCCAAGCAATACCATGCAGACTTAAGCACAAACTCCTAATAACCAGAGACAATGGCAGATGAATAGGGGTTATAGGAAGAAGAAGTTTGTTTCAGGATGACTAGCACCCCACAGATCCAATCTACCATAATGATGGTAGTTGCAACCACCCTTATTAAGATATTTGAGCCGCATGTGGCAATTTAACTGAGAGGTGGAGATCATAGAGGAAGCTGAGGTAGGGGAGGTAGAGGCTTACAGTACAGGCCACCGACACCGACTACACAGACATGCCAACCAACATGAACAAGGCAAGTTGTACAAAGACAACCATTCACCTATTATCAATGTGGGTAGATTGGGCACAAGAGATCGGAGTGTCCTACCTTATCAACCCGGTTGATGGTCCAGCAGGGATATAGAGAGAGAGAGAGTCCAAGCAATCACTCAACTTGATCCAAATGCTACCAAAACTTTGGTAGAAGGTACTATCTTTATTTTAGATTCCACTTGGTATATGCTAATTGATGCTGGCTCTACTTTATCATTTATAGCTGGACTTGCTATTGATAGATTAAAACTTAGACCAGTTAAGGCATCCACTTGGCTTGTATTAATTATTATCGTTGTGGATCGTATTTACCCCAATATGATACGTGAGCATTGTGTGATTCATGTCGGTGACCTAGAAATAGTGGTAGATGTACGGGTATTAGAATTTTTGGAGTTTGGTGTTATCCTATGCATGGATTGGCTAGCTACTTATGTTGATTGTTATGTAGAGGTTTAAATAAACCTAGCACCCAGGGCAGATTAGTGACACTAGAGGAGATGTGTGCCTCAATGAGTGTGGTTGTCGTAGATGCTAGTAAACCTTCCAAGCCAAGACTTGAGGATATTCTTGTCGTATGTGAGTTTCCTGAGATATTCCCTGATGATCTACTCAACTTGCTTCCTAAGCGAGGGATTGATTTTGTCATTGAGTTTGTCTCAGGGATTGATCCAATCTCAATAACTCCTTATCGTATAACACCTAAAGAGTTATAGGAGTTGAAGGTTCAACTAGAAGAATTACTGGGCAAGGGTTTTATTCGACCTAGCATATAACACTAGGGAGCTTCGGTGTTGTTTGTAAGAAAGAAAGATGGGAGTCTCTACTTGTGCATCAATTATAGACTGTTGAATAGAGGGACTTTAAAGAATAAATACCCTCTACCTCAAATTGATAATTTGTTTGATCAGTTGAAGGGTGTTATAGTATTCTTGAAGATTGATTTGTATTCAAGGTACCATCAGCTACATGTTAGGGAGAAGGATGTACCAAAAACAGCTTTTTAGACTCGTTATGGGCCCTGTGAGTTTCTAGTTATGTCATTTGACATAAGAAATTCCCCAGCGATGTTCATGGACTTTATGCAGCAGGTGTTCAAGCCTTATCTTGATCAGTTTGTGATAATATTCGTTGATGACATTCTAATCTATTAGAGGTCTAGATAGGAGCATGCAAAACATCTTGGAGTAATCTTACAAGCTCTGAAGGAGCACCCCTTGTATGCAAAGCTGAGTAAGTGTGACTTTTAGTTAACAAAGGTTAAGTTTTTGGGTCATGTGGTTGGAGCTGAAGGTATCTCTGTTGATCCGACCAAGGTCAAAGCGATTGTTGATTGGTCTAAACCTACCACACTGACCGAGTTCATAGTTTTATGGGTTTAACAGGTTACTATCAAAGATTTGTATGGAACTTTTCCCGCATCACATCATTGATGACTAAGCTAACCCAGAAGAATATGCGTTTTGTATGGACTGATAACTGTGAGCATACCTTTCTTGAGCTTAAACAAAGGTTGACAGCTGCGCCAATTCTTGTTTTACCAAAACCAGGTCAAGAGTTGGTGATTTATACTGATGCATCAAGATTAGGCCTTGGTTGTGTGTTGATACAAAATGACAAGGTAAAAGCCTATGCTTCCAGACAGTTAAAAGTTCATGAGAAGAACCACCCTGTCCATGATCTAGAACTTTGTGCTCAAGATTCGGTGGCATTATCTTTATGGTGAATGATTCACACTGTATTCAAATCACAAGAGCCAATAGTATTTGTTTTCTTAAAAAGATCATAATATGAAGCAGAGGAGGTGGATGGAATTGCTGAAGGATTACGACTTTAGTATTGAATACCATCCTAGGAAGGCTAATGTTGTGGCTGATGCACTTAGTGGGAAACGGGTCGAGACTGCCTATACGGCTAGATGTATATCTCAGGAGTATAGGATAATTGATTTTGTGATAGTGATGAGTATCCATGAGACTTCGACCGAGACTAGAGTCAGTGCACAAATGAGAGCCCTACCGATTTTGTTTGCTGAGATCATGGAAGTGCAACCTTATGATGTTGATTATCTGATGTTGTGGGAGTGGGTGAACGATACTTCTCGTGTGGAGTGGTCGATTGACATTAATGGTGCATTGAGGTTCAAAGGATGATTGTGTGTATTCGATGACCGTCAATTGAGACAAGGAATGGTAGCAGAGCTGTAACACCCCAACCCCCACATTCATTGAGCATTGGACATAACCACCATTCTTTGATGGTGGACTTAACCATTTGGCGAGTTGGGTCCATGTTACTTTATAAGTGACACACACTTGACTTTCGATTTTTTAATACCTCTTGCCTTAGAGTAAATTCAAGAATACAAATTTTCATTTAATAAAATCAAGGCAATTAAAGATAAAGAAAAATTCAACTTCTTTATTCATAAAAAAGAAAGTACATAACTTTCTAATGTAAACTATTACATTGTTGATCAAAAAAAAATTCATAACCTCTAAAAATTAAATTTCAGCTGAAGACTTATTCAAAATTGGGCAACATGCCCTTACATTAAAAGAAAAACTTTAAAAAAATAGAAACTTGCTAAAATAGAAACTATCCAAATTCCATGATCTTCATAATTTAATTTACTGAAAAAAAAAAGAGGAAGGGGTGAGCACAAAGCTCAATGGATCTTTTTCAATTAACCATTTTTCAAATTCAAATCAAATAACACATTCATATTTCAAACACTTGCATACATTAAGCGTTTCAAGCATCCCTTTGTTTAAAGTTGAGACTTTAGACCAAAAGGGTTTTTAAGCCCTTGATGTTCTTAACAAAGTACCTCTTTAGAGTGAAATATAGCTTTTTATAGCCAATTTCATTAGACTTTTGGACTCAAGGGAACTTACCCACCAGCCAAGTACTTTGGTCTTAAAACCATATGAACTAATCATATGAAAAGAATAATCATAGCAACCCACATGTTTGTTGTAACACCCATCGGGAATCCTACCGAGATTCTTACCCACGTTGTAGGGCCCACGTCATGGCGTGTCACTCACAAGGTACTGTCCCCTACCCCCTGGGGTTTTTCTTTCGCCTCCGCGGAGATTCGAACCTTGATTCTGGGGGTCAAATACAAAGTTTTGCGAACTCCCACTACCATTGAGCCAATGGCAGTACCACAGAATAGACCCGTTGGGTTTGATAGGGGGCAGAAGGACCTATTGGTGGAGTTCTAAAAGCTACGTTCCAATACTTTTGAGGGGACTGGTGATTATACGATAGTCGACAGGTGGTTCACAGAGATGAATAAGCACCTAGACGCTATGGGGGCATATGGGCCCAGGAGAGTTGCACTGGTAGTGCATCAGTTGGTAGGGCCAACCTACCATTGGTGGGAGATGATTGTGAGTGACCCCACCATTGATCAGACAGTCATGACTTGGGAAGAATTCAAGATAAGGTTTTACGGTAAGTTTTTCTCTACTATAAGAAAGAGATAGCTGCAGTCAGAGTTTGTCAACCTAAAGTAGGGAATTATGACGGTCACAGAGTACGAGCAAATATTTACAAAGTTGGCCAAATTTGCACCTGCTTTGGTCATAGATGAGCAGTCCAAGACAGATCTTTTTATTGAGGATTTGAAAGTAGAGATAAGAAAGATCTTGACACCGCTTAAGTTGACGACCTTTATGGATACTGTGGAGAGGGCACAAATCTTGGAAAGAGACCTGGAGTTTGAGCAGGCATTGAAGGTCAAGAAAAGGACTAGGTTAGAGAAGGTTGCGGGACCTTCACAGAAGAGGTCGAGCAGACAGGAGGGGTACAGAACACCTCAGCCTCATAGCTAGACTCAGACTCATGATAGACAGCAAACCCAGCAGACTCGACCCATCCGTGTGACTGATGATCAGAGGGAGAGGGCTAAGAAACAAGGATTATATTATGTATGTCATCAGAGGGGGCATTTGGCTAAAAGTTATCCTACCAAAGCACCAGCTCCCGCCCCTCAGCAGTTGTAGCAGATACGTGGACAGAGTAGTGGTCCACAGCAGAGACAACAGCCACAATCCTAGCCACAATAGAGAAATCAAGCCCAATTGTATGTTGTAGATGCCAAAACAAATCCTACCCCAGCAGTGGAAGGTACATTTCTTTTGTTTGGCATTGTTATCCAAGTTTTGTTTGATTTAGGTGCCACTAGATCCTTTTATTTCTAAGAACTTAGTAGATAAGTTACAATTGGTAACAAGTCCGTTGCTAGTGACATTAGATGTGGCCACACCCATAGGGACTATTGTGAGTTCGAGGAAATACTGTAGATGTGACCTTAGGTTTGGAGACAAGTTGATTTCAGCTAATCTCTGTGCACTCCATTTTCATGGATATGACGTGATATTGGGTATGGAGTGGTTGACCCAATATCAAGCATAGATTGATTGTCAGAGACAAAGAGTGACGGTGAGGCTACCATCTAGTAAGGTATTGAAGATAGATGGGGACATGCAAAGATTGCCAAGGATTCATGTGCTAGCCATGCTATATTCTAGAAAACAAAAAGAGGACTTCAGGCAATTATTAGAAGAGGATACTGAAAAGTCTAGGGAAATATAGGATATAGCTGTAGTGAGGGAATATGCGGATGTGTTCCCTGATGATCTACCAGAACTCCCACCACATAGACAATTGGAGTTCAAGATTGAATTGCATCCAACCATTGACCCCATAGCCATTCCACCCTATAGAATAGCACTGGTAGAACTAATTGAACTGAAGACACAATTAGATGAGCTCCGCGAGAAATGATTTATCAGACCGAGCGAGTCGTCATGGGGAGCTCTAGTATTATTTATGAAGAAAAAGGATGGATCCTTGAGACTGTGTGTAGACTACCGGAGGTTAAACCAAGCAACGATAAAGAACAAATACCCGTTGCCTAGAATAGAGGACTTGTTTGATCAGTTGCGGGGAGCCACCCATTTCTCCAAGATTGATCTATAGTCAGGGTATCACCAGCCAAAGATTAGAGAGTCTGACATATACAAGACAACCTTCAGAACTCGATATGGGTACTTCGAGTTCACCGTGATGTCGTTTGGTTTGACCAATGCACCGATTACATTTATGGATCTGATGAACAGAGTCTTCAGACAGTACCTAGATCAGTTTGTCGTCGTATTTGTGGATGACATTCTGATCTACTCTAAATCAGAGGCTGAACACATTGAGCATTTGCATATTGTTTTTGAAGTATTGAGAAGAAATGAACTGTATGCCAAGCTCAACAAGTGTGAGTTTTGGACGAAAATGCTCAAGTTCTTTAGCCATGTGGTTTCGGCAAAAGGAATATCAGTAGACCCTGAGAAAGTAGAGGCGGTATCAAACTGGAAGCAACCTACGGCTATTATAGAAATTAGAAGCTTCCTAGGTTTGGCTGGATACTACCGTCGGTTCATCCAAAATTTCTGAAAATTGGCTGGACCAATGACTTAGTTAACTAGAAAGGGACATAAATTCATTTGGAATGATAAATGCAAACAAGCATTCCAAGAATTAAAGAAAAGGTTAACTTCAACACCCGTTCTAGTCACGCCTACTCATGGTGTGAGGTACACTCTATACACTGATGCTTCGTTGATTGGATTAGGCGCAATGTTGATGCAAGAGGGAAAGGTAGTAGCGTATGCTTCAAGGTAATTGAAGATCCATGAAAGGAATTACCCTATCCATGATCTAGAGTTGGCAGCGATTGTATTTGCACTGAAGATCTGGAGACACTACCTCTTATGGAGAGAGCTTTGATCTATTTTCAAATCATAAGAGCCTAAAATACGTTTATACTCAGAAAGAATTAAATCTGAGGCAGAGAAGGTGGGTAGAATTTTTGAAAGACTATGATTTTCAACTGCACTATCATTCGGGCAAAGCCAATGTGGTAGCCAATGCACTCAGTAGAAAAATTAGCAAGAAGGATGAGGATAGACGACAGATGTACCAATTAATTAGTGAATACAATTGGGTATTACGCCAGATAAGAAACAGGCATACTTGTATGTTATGACTTGTTCACCGGACCTACTACACTAGATTAGGGACGAGCAGAAAGGTGACAAGTGGATCGTTGATCTCACAGAGGGTGTTAAGCAAAGCAAGCATACAGACTTCGAAATTGATGCAGAGGGTTTATTGAGACTGGGAAACAGAATTTGTGTGCTAGGTAATGGACAGTGCAAAAGAACCATCTTGGATAAGGCTCATCAGACTAAGTACACAATGCATCCAGGTGGTGACAAGATGTACTAGAACCTCAAGAAGACCTACTGGTGGAGGGGTATGAAAAGGGACTAGCCCAGTATGTCTCTAGATGTTTGACATGTCAGCAAGTGAAGGCAGAGCACAGGAAACCTTCAGGGATGTTGCAACTGCTTCCAATACTAGAATGGAAGTGGGATAACATTGCAATGGATTTTGTTAGCGGTCTGCCGAGGAGTCAGAAAGGGGAATATACTGTATGGGTGATTGTGGATCGCTTGACGAAGGTAGCTCACTTCCTACCCTTTCAATTTACAGATCCTGTCGAAAAACTTGAAAAGTTATATGTTAAGGAAATTGTAAGACTCGATGGTGTTCCCAAGACCATCGTGTCTAACAAAGATTCGAGGTTCACTTCTCAGTTCTGGCCGTGTTTGCAGAATGAGCTAGGAAGCAGACTCACCATGAGCACGACGTTCCATCTTCAGACAGATGGGTAGTCTAAGAGGGTTATTCAAATATTAGAAGATATGTTAAAAGCATGTGTCCTTGATTTCAAGGGCAACTGGAGCAAGTACCTACATTTGGCAAACTTCACCTACAATAACAGTTATTAGGCAAGCATACGGATGGCTCTATATGAAGCGCTCTATGGCAGACCCTGTAGATCGCCGTCTTGTTGGGCACACTTTGAGGATCAGGTCCTTACAGGACCAGAACTAGTAGAAGAAATGAACACTCAGGTGAAGAAGATTTAAAAAAGGCTAGTGACAGCTCAGAATAGGTAGAAAAGTTATGCGAACAAAAGAAAAAGGCCTCTAGAATTTCAACCTGGTGACAGAGTCTTCTTGAAGATCAGTCCACAGAAAGGAATTAGATGGTTTGGAATCAAGGGGAAGCTAGCACTGAGGTTTATTGGTCCATTCGAGATACTCAAGCAGGTCGGTGAGTGCGCCTATGAGTTGGACTTGCCAAATCATATGTCCTCGATTCATAACGTATTCCATGTATCAATGCTGCGAAAGTACAAGCCAGACCCAACACATGTCATACACTGGGAAGAGGTCGTACTTCGAGACAATGCAACTTATGAAGAACCAACAGTTAGAATACTAGACCGTAAGGTGCATAGTCTCAAGACCAAGGACATTCCTTTGGTCAAAGTGTTGTGAAGACATCATGATTTAGAAGAGGCAACCTGGGAGTTGGAGAGCATGATGCGAACTAAATACCCAGCTCTCTTCTCCAGGAACACTTGACAAGATAGCATCATACGGACAATTGTACTTCTAAATTTTGAGGACAAAATTCTTTTAAAGAGGGTAGATTGTAATAACCCCAAATTTTCGTAGCACGAGCACGTTACAAAAAAAAAATGAAAATGATAATAATAAATAAATTTATCAACTAAGTAATTAATAATAAATATGCACTTTGAATATCATGGGGTGAATAGAAAAAAAATTTCTACCTATGTGAGCTTATGTATAAAAGGGAACTGCTCCATGTCTTGGTCACACAAATACAAAGCATACATAAAAAAAGAGAGAGCTCATTATCTTTTTCTTTTCTTTTCTTTTCTTCACTCAAGTTCTAGAGCTGGAACAAAAAAAAATTCAAATTTTGGATCTGCAACACATTTTATATCTCGTGTTGTAGATCCGTTGCAAAAAGGAAGAAACCCAGCTATCACCTTCATCCCAGATCTACAACACATTCCAAATCCAACCACCATTAGAACGTTGCAGTTGTGTGGCATTGCACAAAGAAAAAGAACGAAGAGAAAGAAGACAGCCACGATCTGGTTCGTGCACATTAAAACCATCCAAGATCTGGTTTGTCTCAAGCTTAATCACTCCAAATCAATTTGCTGGTCGTGGATCTAGGTTGTAGCTTGTCGGATTTGTTGTTGTCCACCTCTTGCAAGATTGACCAGCTGCTGGATCTAGTTTGTTGGTGCATGATTTGGTTTGTTCCAGATGCTTGCAGTCCGTGGTGGTTCGTGGTTAGCAAAGAAGAAGAAGAAACAAGCTGTTGTGCGTTGTTGTTGTGTTCAAATCAGTGAAGAAGATGAGCTGAAGCTTGCTGTGATTTGGATGAAGAACAGAGGAAATCACGATCTATTTGTGTGCAATTGCAGTCCGTGTTGGTGTGTCTTTTGTTGTGCATTTTCCAACTGCTATCCACCACTTGCAGCTACCATCCATCCGTGTGCGAAGAAAAGAAGGAGACGAGCTGCTATCCACCATCTTTGATTGTTGCGTTCTGTTTGTGCTTAAGAAGACGAACCGGAGGAAAGGGACAACGTGGTGTGCAGTTGGTGTGCTTAGTCCAGCATCTCGTGGCTTGGTGTCTGCCATGTTGCTGCTGTTGTACACCACTTATAGCAGTCCGTTCGTTCATGAAGAAGCAAAATCAACTACTGTGCGTTGATGGTGAATTGCATTTTGATTTGTGTTGTTGTTTAGTGGATTATTACTATAACATGAAGTTGAATATGAAAACTTGGAATTATTCCAGATCTAGGATTTTCAAACTCAAACAAGCCATTGCCAACCCCTTCAAATCTGACTTAGTGCATCAAATCACAGTTCAAAAGGGCACGAAAGTGATTGAGCATAGCGAAGAGGTATATTTTGCTAAATTTTTGATAGCTGAAAATTTATTAATTCTGTGATTTTGATGCGCAAGGTGAAGTTAGAAAATTTATTATTTATGTGATTCCTGATGCGCGAAGTGAAGGAAATTTGTTATTTCTATGATTTTTATATGCAAAATGAAGTTAAAAAAAATCTTGTTAGAACTAATATATGAAGTTTTGAAGCTTCGTTCAATAATTTTATTAGAACTAGTATTTTTAGATCTATGTGAAAATTTTTTCATAGATGTTTGAGAAAAAAAAAGAGATGTTCATTAATCTTATATTTTTGAGTTGGACATAGTTAAAGCAAATTATTTTTATTTTTATTTTTGTATATGAATACGAAGGATAGAATTTGAAGTTGTGGAAATAATTTCATGTGACAATTAATATTTTATGAGATTAGTGTAGATTTTAAATTGAGAAGTCTTATTTATTCGTAATAGAATTACTTTTAATACGAACAAATGATTCTGATTTAAAAAAAAATATGACTGGAGTCTCGATGTAAATATAAAAAAAAAAAATTTAAACGGTGCTACGGAAGTAGAAAATATATATTTGAGAGTTAAAGAAAATTATAAGAAATTTTTAAGTATTGAAAATTTAATTAATCTCAATTGAAACAGAAATAGGGATTTTTGAGTGAATAGGAGGAACCTGAAAATAAAGTAATAAATTATCTTGATTTTTAATTTCAGATCTAGAATAGTGGAGGCGATGCAGAGGCGCGAGCGACTCCAGAAAAATTAAGATTGATGTAATTCCTACACTCTCTATTATTATTTAGATTTTAAATCCTAAACATGATGATTTGCTTATTTTAATTATGCATATAGGAGCATGCTAGGATTTATTATTGAGTGATTATTGATTAGAATGATTTTCATGATATCACAACGTCCGGTTATGTGCTTTCTAGAGATATAGATCGCTTGAATGATTTATATGATTTCAATTTCATAGCTTAATACATGTTATGCTGTTGTTGATTGAAAACCTTGTTTGTGAAACTAAAGAAGATTAAATTAAGGCAAAAAGAACAATGTACCGGCGCGATGACAGGCCTTAGGGTGTCATCGTGGGTGTCCTCAACTAGATTGGCTGCGGGCTGGGTGTCAATTCGGACCTCACGCCCCTGCCAGGGTCCCCAAAGGTAACCGACCCTTGGGCGATACCTCCATATTCGCTCCCGGACCATGAGGAGGATACTGAGGCCACAAACCTTTCGGTTTCAACTACGACAAAAATCAATAAAGTGTTTGAAACGCCCTAATGTAAGAAGTGTTTGCATGTTTGGTATTTTGGTCTGAATAATGCTAGTGATGTGCGGTATGATCCATTAGGCTTTCGAGCTCACTCCCCTTTCTTTTTCAGGTGATTTTTGAGACAACACGAGTCGACGGACATCGCAGAGAACTCAATTATTTTGAAACCTCGTTGAGGAGGTTGTTAGAGTTTGCTACGCATTTTATTTTTGTATTTGATTGATCTGGGCATGTGCCCCTTTTCTTTCTTTTTGTTCTAAACATTTTACATGTGACTAAATGTTTTGAGATTATTTTGGAGATTTTTAAATTGTTTAAATTTGAACTCAATGTTTTCATTTCATTTGAATTGCACTTATCCATTTTATTTACTTAGAAGTTTATTTCAAAAAAATTCGTGCCTATTTAAATTGATTTTTATTTTCCTGTAAGAGATAGAAAGAAAGAGAAAATAGAATCTGAGAAATGATTTTAGTAGCGCTCCAGCTCTCAACAGACGATGTGGCGGTAGCTTCCTAGTTGAATGGGTGCGCATTCTGAGCGAGCGTGGCCCAAGGGAACCCGCAAGGAACGAACCAGGGGTTGTGGTGTTACAAAGGTGGGGTATTATACATTTGGGCTCACAAATGCATCAACAATCTTCATGGAACTCACAAACTTAGCATTTGGACAAAACCTCAAAAGTTTTGTCATAGTGCTTGATAATGATATCTTGATGTACTTGAGGACTTGTACTAAGCATGAAAAACATTTGTCAATAGTGTTATAACCTCTCAAGGCAACACACATAGTTTTAGTGTTTTAAATTGCTTTCATTTAATTTTAATGATGAAATGCCTTGGGTACATAGATTTTGTTTGAGAAATTGCTAGGAAAAATTATGATGTGTGTGTATTAGTGCAGTTATCATCGTCTAGGTTGGCCACATAGAGCAAGATTTGTATGAGAGAGCTCTTGGCGACTACAACAAACACTCATGATTAACCCTTGGACATTTTATACCAATACAATTGTACAAGCCTTGGTCACACTAAACCAGGACACTTCATGACCCCTCGTCATTGTGTAGGCGAACCACACAAAATTAAGACCTTATGTCATGTGTGTCTATATTTTTCTAAACTTTGTATACTTATATGAATAATTAAATCTCCTCCTTGCTCTCAGAATATAAAAACTCGAAAGCTGCAAAATTATTATCTTTGTGGAAGGACCACCAACAAGTTTTAGTAACATGTATTTGCACCCGTTTCTTTTGATGGTGTAATCCTTCAAGAATGTTTACAAGAAACATTTCAACAAAGAAACAAAACCTAAATAAAACCAGAAAGGTCTCCGAAAATGTAAATTCCTTCTTCACACCTATGCCACTCTACATAATCATACTCAGCTAAACTTGTGCAAGAGCTGTTACATCTGTTACCTACCTCCAACTTCTAACAACCTCCACATCTAACATTCTAGGTAGTCTTCTTGTTCGATGCATCTATGGATTCCTCTCCTTTAAACTGCCCTTGGTCATAAACTGCCCTTGGTCATTTGTTCCATTAACTCACCCTCATCCTCATCCTCATCCAATCTTTCAGCATAGAAGTGCCCTTTGAAATATTTTGTAGCTTTATGATTGTGGGTGCCACAAACTATTTTCAAAATATCACAATCCATCAGTTTGTTGCTTCCCATTCAACAAAAAAGGCATGCACACTTCATACTTGTGTGGCATATATTTTTAAGCTTCTTATCAGTTTTTAGTTTTTTGGCTACTTTTGTTATAAACACCACATTATTCACATACATGCTTCCACTATCTATTTAGGCCCATGCAATATATTTTGTCTTGAATGACATTTTTGAGATGAATTTTTCCTCACGACCAAAAAATTTCATGTTTTGTTCCTTATCCTAAAGTTAAAAAAATATTAGAGGTATGATTTGACCAAAGAGATTCACAATATGGCCTTGACAACGTGGTATTGTCACTCAAAAATAAGTTCTACCTAAACTTAAATGAGAGTAATTTCCAAGTCTCATTGACAACAAATAACAATGTAAATATTGTTTTAAAACTACCACATATTACCTTTCCTTGACCTATGTTGCTTTGATAACTTAATTCTCCTACCATTTTGCAGGAAAACTAAGCGGGTTGGTGAATGCTCGAACCTACAGCAAAAATAGGAAAATAATATTGGTATTTGCCAAAAACGAATAAATATGGCAAAATATAAAGTATTGAATAAGAGATGATCAACTTATAAGATTTCAAATGAGATTTCTCAAGATATTGTCAGAGAAATGGTAGAAGAGATAGATAACCCATTAGATGGGGTGTATAATGGGCGAGAGGATAACCGTTCTATTTGAATGGAGGGCAAAAATGTAATTTAACTTATAAACATTTTGGGAAATGGAACTGTTTAATGAATTGAGGTGAGTAAAAAAAAAAAAAAGGTGGGGGGGTTTAAATAGCCCTACTCTTTTCAAAATTTGTGGGTGAAGGAACATGCAATAAAGGGTAGTTGAAATTACCTGCATAATCATTTTCAAAAACCACTTAAATAACATTTCTTTCTTCTTTCTACTTCTTCTTCAACAAACAAATACAACTTCTCTTCTTATCTTGCAGACATGGTTTCTAATAATCATTCTACTTCTTGAAGTGGTATTCTTGTACATTAAAATAATAATAGCATCTATGCATAACAGTAATATTTATAACTATTGGGGTGGGGTAGTAATGAGGCATGATTATATCATGAGACGTGTTGTAGATAATAGTTGTGAATGTCATAATTACATAAAATATACAATTATAAAAATCATTTTAGCGTTTTCCATTGATATTACCATACTAAAGTTTAAAGCTATTAGGGCATTCCTTTTTGCTCAATAAGCGTCTAATACATCCAGGGCTGACTAATGTCAAACGCTTAACAATTGAGCTTTTAGCGTTTATCAAATGCACTCTCACCTTTTTTTTTCTATTATTATTAAAGTTGAACCGCCTTTTTTTTAATTTTTTAATTTTTATATTTAATTGTTGCAGCTCTTTTTTCTTTCTTAATTTTTAATTTTTAAATTTCGTATTTTTAAAATTTTAAATTTGTGAATTAAATTTAATATTTTAATTAATTAAATTTTTTAATTTATGAATAGTTTGATATGTTAATGAAATTGCAAGTATTATATATTACAATTTAACTGTTAAAAAAATTATCTAATAAATAAAAACTCTTAATTAGTTTAATGTCTTTTCCGCCTATTTAATAATGTAGAGAAGGTTGGTGGAGTCCGAACTAGCAGTTCAAACAGATCCACGTTGGCCATACATTAATTTGACACTTGCCACTATTTATTGGCCCAAAGCTCAACGTACGTTTTCTACGTAACCACCGCGAAGCATAGGCAAGAAAGTCGTTGCAGCAGCAGCAGAAGTGAGAAAAAGAAAATGGCGAATGAAGCAGCTCCGCAAGTTGGAGAAGAGAAGACGAATTCCGGAAGCATCGAGGTCTCGGGATTGCAATTCGCCTACGATGGCCAGCCTCCACTCTTCGCCAATTTCAATCTCAACGTCTCTCCGGGCTCTCGATGCCTTCTCGTCGGCGCCAATGGTGCCGGTTCGTGCATTTCGATCCAGTTCTCTGACTAGTTTTTGTCTTAGAATCTTCTGAGTTTGAGTTTGTATTATAAAGTTCTGATCTTTACGGATTCTGGTGAAAAAGTATTTCATTTTGATATTCGATGATCACTGATTTTTTTAGCAATTTCTATGAAGCAAATATTAGGGCGCTGGTGCTGTAATTTTACGAGATATCTTATGATGGTTTTCAGATACTTGCTTTGTGATTGAAATAGCTTGATTTTCTGATTTTCTTGGTAAAATTAGGGATTTATTGCAGGAGGGGATTGATTTCTGTTTTCTGTAAATGGTGAAGAATTTAATTTGTTTGGTAATAACTAATTCAAGAACTTTTCTGAATTTATTTTTTATTTTTTATTTATTTATTTTTTTTTATGTAGTCTCTTATGAATTACTTGAAATAGGAAGCAGGTGCAATTATGCGAATTATTTTTTGTTTAATTAGTTTTAACTTATCTTTGCATTGTTCTTTCTCCTTGAAGTGGAGCAATTCTTAGTCAGCATTCTCTAACATGTTTTTCAGAGAGCAGGGTTAATGCATTCTTGAAAGACCAAATATCCATTATATAAACTATAGATTGGGTTGAAGAGCGCATCTGTTAGCTTATGTTCTAGTCATGTGGTGTGTTTTTACAACTCACGTATGGGTATAAATAGATGTGTTTAGGGTTTGGAACCTGTGGTGTTATTAATTATAATTAGTTGGAGATGAATCAGTTTAAAACCCTTGTCTCTAGACCTTGCAATGGTGAGACTCTTGTGCATGGCTATGCCTTTTGGGTGCACATAATGATGCACATGCAAGTGGAGCTCAACCCCTCTATACTTGCGATACCCCAGCCAGGAGTAGGAAAAGCACTCAAGTGGTCTGTGCATCAGAAAAGTCTAAAGTCTTTTCTATGTATAAATAGAACGACCCATCACATGGTTGGTTAGGATTGGTTGTAGCCATGTGCATTTGTTACACCTGCGTTTCCTTACAGAGCAAGGTATAACAAGAGAAAAAGTGAAGCAAATTATTCCTCATTCTTCATCCCCTTATTCTCTTAGCCCTTTCCCCTCTCCTCCCTCTTCTCTATTCTGTTTTGTTAGCTGTAGGTCTGGTTGTAAGAGTGGAAGATTTGGAGGATCACCCTGGTAGATGCATCACATAAATTAGTTTAAAACCATAAAATTCAACCAGATCAACTTAATTAATCACTTTATTCAGATTTATAAAAAACGGTAAGTTAAGTTTGCAGTTTTGGTGTGTAGAAATAATTGTTAAGGTTTGATAGCTTACTAAAGTGGATTGAATCAAATCAATGAGCCAAAGGGATATTAATTTATTATACAATTGAGTTTTTCAATTCTTCGTTTATTTAATATTAAATTTGATGTTTTAGTCTAATGCTGGTGTTTTCTAATACGTTTGAAAGATGTTTTTAAGCATACTAATTATAGGATCGTGGCTAGAATAGAAAGCTAGTAACTTGTAGAACCTAATAAAATAAAATCATTTCTAATGCTGAACCTATCAAATCAAATTGATTTGTTCAAAAGATTAATTTTCTCTTTAGGTAAGGTTAGAGAACAGTTAGTTTGATGAAGTTTCCAATCCTTGGGTTTTTGGTACAAAGTGAAACTAGTAATAGATTTAGACCCATAATTGTAATATAGTCTTGAAAATGCATTATGAATATTTATGAGTTTTGGCCTCTTCTTTTCTATTTAAATTTATATAACTTTAGGTATTTGGGTTTTTTTATTCTTTTTTTTTTTAGTTTCCCTATTGGACTCCTTTTCTTTATGCTCTCACTTTCTTCTTTAAAATCACAAGTGCCTAACAAGTTTCGAAGGATCATGATTTTGATTTAGGTCCATTTGAGTTCTATTATGTTGCAATTATGTCATGTAACTTAAGTATCATGGAATTGTCTTGAATGTATTTGCAAAATTAAGTAAAAATATCTTACGAAAACACATCTAAAAGATGGTAAATTTCACGAGGAAGGCATGCTTGATGATGTTATATAAATGTGATATATTACTACTATTGTTACAATGCTCATGAAATGCATGTCAAGGAGTTTTGAGAATACAATTTATTGTCATGTGAACCTTTATGTATCATTTCAAGATTTTACACCATTTTATTGAGGCCAATGTAAGCTCTGAGACATCACCCTCAAATGCTTTTCATGTTTAAGAACTTAGACAATTTTAGTCCTTCAATGTTAACCTAAGTAAATTATTGAAATTGGCATTTAAATTTGTAGGCCATGTGTAAAGGTGAATTTTGGGTCTTATTCTCCTGTTTTCCTTACCATTAATTGATCATTATGGTATCTTTCAGTTTCAGATTTTAGAAATTGTGTTTGCCACTAGATATAATTTAATTCTATTTAATAACTTCAAGCTATTTCCTTCATTTGGTTAATTGTGGGCACTGTGCAACTTCCTTGGATAAAGAAGTCTCGAGCATTGATAATCCAAGAGGGAACAGAGATGGCTGCCTAATAGTTCTGGAGATTTTCTCAAGAGAAAGATGCCCATTGGTCTAGGATTATCTGAACTTCAAAATAAAATGCAGTCCTCTTGACGTTGGTAGAGACACTAGGGTTGATGTGTGCCCCACTTTCGGAGCCCTTGGGAATTCATTGCATCCCTTAATCCCATTTTTATTTGCCATAATTCTCTAGTAATCTGTGATGGCAGGTTATTTTGCTTTTGGAAGGATAATTGAATAGGATTTTCTCCTTGTTCTCTTCTTAATTCTTATTTTTGCTTATCTATCTCTTTTAATCAGTTGATCATTTTTCATTTCTTCGTATCCTTTCTGTTTTCCTTTGTCTTGAAATTTACTTTTCCTTTACATTTCCTTGTACCTCCATGCTTTTGTGATCCCAATGACTTCTATCACCTTCTTAATCTATTATCTATCCATGGGCCATTTTATGGAGTCTCTTCATCATTTTTGACAACTGGAGCCATTACTCTTGTAGATCTTTCCAATCCTATTTAATTGGTGGTAGTTCCCTGCTCCCTTCTTTGTTGTTTTCTTCCATTTGGATACTATGTTCTTCAGGTGTTAAGTTTTTTGGATGGTTAATGATTCATAGGAAGTTAATAATGGCCATGGTCAATGACATTCTTCTTAGGGTTGCCTTTCCCCATCCATTTGTGAATTATGTACGAAGGATGTTGAGACAAGTGATTAAATGTTTGTTGCATTTGATTCTCACGTTTGGTAGAGAAGTGGATTACTTGGGGTGGAGGTTGTTAGGCCTATGAACGCTTGTGAAGAGTGTATCACCATGGCACACCTCCAAAAGCAAAGCAAAACACTAGGTTCACATCTACTACTATTCTTTGGTGCCTTTGGTTGGAGTGAAACCAGGTGATATTTATATACACTTCCAAATTTGTTGCGAACATTACTGCTGAGTCTTTTATCTTTAGGCGGCACTTGGATTTCTTCATCGAAGTCTGATAGAAGTTATTTATCTTTAGATTAGATTAGGACTTAGGAGTAAGGGTGACAATTTGTGTCATCATGTTATACACAGTTGTGTTATAGATGGGTATGTCCCATGTATTGCAAAGTCAAACCTGTCGCATTTATTAATCGTGTCAGATTTGCAAACCCAAACCCGACCCATTTATTAACCATGTTATAATCGTGTAACTGTATAAAACCTATTTAACTTTTTACAATCAATTTTTAAAATTATTTTTTTGTAAAAAATATTAATAAAAATATAAACATTTAAAAATAAATTAAGTTTTAAAAAACTATTTTTAAAATAATAAAAAATTATATTATTAATAAATTAGTAAGTACATTAATTTTAAATTAATTTGTTTATAATTTGTTTTTTAAGTTATCTATAATCGTATTAAACAAGATTTTTGGGTTTAACATGTTAACCTATTTATGACCCGAATTTTAGTCGTGTTTAATTGTGTTCAAATCGTTTTGACCCAAATCCATTTATGCTAAACACAAACTCGTTAAATGTGTGTCGTGCTCGGATTAGGTTATTGTGTCGTGTTTGGGTTAGGTTATCATGTTGTATCACAAATTACTACCCCTACTTAGGAGTTGGTCATCGTTTGTTTAATCTCTAAGTCCTTTGATGGGGTTTTCTCCCTCGCTTTTGTATCCCTTTCTTTGTTGTTGTAACTAATTGAGTACTGCTGGTCCTCTTTGTTAGATCGTTCTCTTTCTCTTTATTAATATGTCTTATTTTGTTTCTTTTCAAAAATAAGTTCAAGCTATTTCACATCCCTTCCACCAGAAAAGACTTTTTTATTCAATTTTTGTGCAGGGAAGACCACATTATTGAAGATTCTTGCTGGCAAGCATATGGTGGGCGGAAGAGATGTGGTACAGGTGTTGAGTTGCTCTGCGTTTCATGACACACAACTTGTATGTAGTGGTGACCTAGTTTATTTGGGAGGCTCCTGGAGTAAAACAATTGGTTCTGCTGTGAGTACTCCTCTCTCTCTCTCTCTCTCTCTCTCTCTGTCTCTCTCTCTCTCTCTCTCTCTCTCTCTCTCTCTCTCTCTCTCTTGTAACTTATAGATCTATAATATACAACATAATTTATTATTTTTGATGATATTCATGGATGATATAGAAGAAAAATGTAACAGCTTATTAGTGAGTGGTACGTTGATGGTAAAGAATTAGCATGACTAGAATTGGGTCTTAGGCTTTGTTTGTTCAAAATTCGACTTTGAGAAAAGATATTATGAGGAAGTGATTATAGTAAATGATTCTATCATGTTTGTTATAACTTATAAACAGTGATTATAAAAATTACAGTACTGTTTTTATAACTTGAAATAAATGATTTATGCTGAATTGATTGTTTTATCCCTCTATGTAAAAAGTTAAGATTATCTTATTGAGGGCATGACGGTATTCTTGACATAATGATATAAAGGTGAAAAGTGTCAAAACCTGGAGCCTATTTGACTATTGAAACCACATTTGTGTGTGTGTGTGTTTGTGTGTGCATGTGTGTTTAGATCATGAAAGTTATTTTTCCAAATGTCAAAATTTGGACCTTATGCCTTCAAAATAGTTACACCACTCCTTTTAATCAATACCACATACATCCTTAAGCTGTTCTATAGGGACTTGTCAAAGACATTGCTCCTACTGCCACAGCTGTGCATATAAAAGCTATTTTACAATGTAACATTTGTTATGCATGAAATAAATGTTCTCTTTTCTTCTTGTGCATTGGGAACAACTTTTTTGCTTGCTCTTATGCTAGGCTAAGTGATTTACTGGTGCAGATTGGAATGATCTGTAGGTTTTTGATAACCAAAATCTTAGCATGACGCTATTCATTGCTTGTGTTCATTGGCTGCAGCATGTCATGTGGGGTGTTCAACCATAGATCCTATTCTATTCATGTATATACTTATGTAGACTGAATCAAGTAGCATGATGTGTGGTTGCGGTAGGTTGGCTGTTTTTACACCCTTAAACTAGATAATCGTGCATTTACTTGTCTCCTCTTTTCTAAGATGAACTTGGCTGATCCTTTGATCAAATTCACTGTAAGGGAAAGATCCCCACCTTATAACAAACATCTAATGTTATTCATATTCGTCATGCTCACTACCTGCTGATGCTACAAGGTTGAGGAAAATGTGAGGATCAAGGTTGTAATGTTACAAATAGCAATGCCAAGTCAAAATAAGCATACTGCAGAAAGGAGGACAAGGTACCATTTTGTAGAAGCAATGATACAGTCTTTGTGATAAGATTCACAGGATGTTAGAAAGCTTAGGCATTCTTAATGAATTTTGACGAGATGATTCTATAATTAATATAATTTTTTTCAGTAGTCAAGTTGGAAATTGAATTTGGGATTAAATAGGTTCTTGAGAAAGGAAATTTATACTTTGTAAGGCTAAATAGGTTCTTGAGAAAGGAAAGTTATAATGTATTTAGTATTTGCAAATCTTTTCTTCTTCTTCTTTTTTTTTTTTTTTTTTTTTTTTGTTGAGAAGAAACTATCAATAGATATATTAATAAGAAAGAATGCCAGATGAGGAATATAGCATCCAAGAAGCAAGTATTTGCAAATCTAATAACAATGTTTAGGTTTCTAAACAAAAGTAAATAGTAAGAAAAAAAAAATTGAGGAAAAAAATCCCAATAACTGTAGAGTTTTATTGAAGATTGGGATCCTCGCTTCAAGGATCCAAAATATTACTGGAGAGCTGAAAAGTCTAGTGAAAATTATGTATTTATTACATGAAAATTGTTAGAAATTGCATCATTTTGAATACTTAAGCATCGGCTTTTCAAAAGTAGACCAAATTTAAAGTTAAAATCCCTTTGAAATCTCAAATAGATGACCTCCAAGTCAATAAAAATGAAAAAGTGCTGGACAAAAGATACTCTTTTCCAATTAAATGTGTATTAAACTAATTGGTTTTGGAACTAAGGTGAGAACTTAGCCCATACCCATGCCTTTATTTCTTCTTTTATGATCTTTCCCTCAAGGTTGGCAAGACACAACCAATAGTGGAATCTTTTTGCCATTGATTCTTTTGGCATTCTCTTTGTCTCTTTCTCTCCCTGTCCCCAATTAAATTTTCTTCCAAGCAGGCAATGCATGACAACCCTCTGTAGTTGCCTTTCCCTTCATCATCATCCTTTCCTTCTTATCTGCTATACTATTTCACAAAATGGATTTGCAAACACTTCATGATTTTACCTGTACCACTTATATATTTTTCTTGCCCTCTGTTGCTTTGAAATTAAATTGGTGTTGGAAAAATCAAGGAAATGTACCTTCTGAAAGTATGGTAACTCTTCTTGTCAGGAAGTATCATTTCAAATTAACTGTGCCCTGTTGCCAGTGACTTAAATTTATCAAAAGCTTCCTATAACTGAATGATCCCCTTTTTCCCACCCCTCTCTGCTCTTTGTTCTTTGCAGTGGGGAGTTTTCAACCCATTGTTGGGATTGTCCTTCGTTGGCTTTCTCTCTATCACTATCTCACCCAGGCAGCCAGTGACTTAAATTTATCGAAAGCTTCCTATAACCGAGTGATCCCCTTTTTCCCACCCCTCTCTGCTCTTTGTCCTTTGCAGTGGGGAGTTTTCAACCCAATGTTGGGATTGTCCTTCGTTGGCTTTCTCTATCACTATCTCACCCAGGCAGACCTTTCTCTTCTCCCTTGATTTCTCTTCTCTTCAAAGTTTAGAGTTTATTTACGTATCAACCAAACGTTGTTAATTCTAATTATTTTTTAAAATTTTGGTTTGAACAATGACATAAGTGTCCTAGGCTCTAAATAGTGGATGTATCCTAGTATGTCCTAACTTAACCTATGAGATGGGATAATCTAGCATATTTAACATGGTCATCTGTCCAAACCTGAAGCTAAAAAGATTTTGGTTTCTTGCATGGAAATTAAAAATTCTGTGACCACGTTACAGATTTTAATTTGCAAATTCAGATGCATAGCTTTTCTTATTTAATTATGCAATTGGATGGCACTGGAAGTGTTGCAATGTAAATTGCTAGTGGAGGAAGACCTTGAACAGAATTTACTCTAATTTGCTTTTTTGTTCCCTGCAATTTGAATGAGAAAATACCATTCACGTGAGACTAAATTTTTCAAATAACAAGATTGTTTGACATAACGAATAATAGGCAAGAATTTATAATATATACTCGATTTTACTTAGTAGGTTCAAAAGAAAGTTTAGTTTTATGTTGGCTGCGTACGTTATAATTGTTTTTGAGTGACACATGCAATCAAATGATGTTGTTGTGTCTCCATTATAACAGAATGCCTCATAAATTATGGTTCGACGTCAAAGTAAGCTTCTGCTTGCAGAAATGAATTCTTTCAATGCAATATGAAACTTCTTCACTACTTAGTATCTTTATTCTGTTCTAATTTGATAACCATAACTTGTTCAGAATATAATTATATAGTTTCACATATCTGTGCAGCTTCTAAGTAATACTTTGGCTTGACATATTTCAGGGAGAAGTTCCACTCCAAGGAGATTTCTCTGCTGAGCACATGATCTTTGGAGGTATCTATTCTTTCCATCTTTATGAGTTATTGGATACTCATAGATTCACTAATTTGGAAAAAAAAATTGCATTTGTTTGAACTAAGTAGTACAAGTGTGCTACTACCTTAGCTTTAATTATTTGCGGGTTCTTGGCTGTATGCTTCATATTATACAGTCCATTAAGTGATTTATTTCCTGTTGAGGACATGAGACACATGGACTCCACACAGTTCTATCATTCTTAATAACATATTTTAGGAGGAAGGTGTTATTAATTTTCTTCAGTTATTAGCCCATCTTTGTATAGTTGTTCTTTTTGTTCATAACATTTCGTACTGTTAAAAAAAAACCATTAGTGGGCCTTAAATATAGTTCAATGTTTCCTATCAATCATCCCAGTGACCAAAGTTTAGGAAAGAGCAAAGAGCAGCTCACTCCATATAAGCACAATGGTGCACTTTGTTTGATGATTGAGATTCTACGGAATTATCTTATAATTATCTTTTGTGTTCTTTCTTTCTTGTTCCAAAATATACTTCAATGTTCTCTATTAATCATCCCAGTGGCTTAGGAAAAGGAAAGAGCAAAGAGCAGCTCACTCCATATGGTCTTGATGGAACGCGTTGTTTGATGATTGAGATTCCACACAATTTTCTTTTAATCAGCTATTGCACCATTCTTTCTTGTTCTAAAATTTAACAGTTGAAGGGATTGATCCTATGAGGAGAGAAAAGCTCATTGAGTTGCTTGATATTGATCTCCAGTGGCGAATGCATAAAGTGTCAGATGGGCAGCGACGTAGAGTCCAAATATGCATGGGTCTTCTCCATCCATTCAAGGTGGCTATCCTTTTTTCCCTTGAAATCAAAAAGTCATTCATCTTATGGGATCTATGTATTTAATGCATCGAGAATTTTGCATGACTTTGCCTGGTCCCTCGGAAAGGCACTCCACCTATCTACACATCTCAATCAGATGTTGTTCCCACCTACTTTTGCCAGGCCAAGCTTATTGAGCCCTAAACTTTAGGTATTAATATTTGTGTTCACTTGATATGCCAAAGTTGGGCCTCCACCTTACAGTTATAGTTTTAGGTGAAATGAAATGACAAGTATAACATCATATAAAAAAGCTTTTATCGTAGAGGCCTTAAGTTCAAACCTCCTACAAGTATTGGCTTATATGTTCCCTTTTCTTTCCTTCTTGTAAATCTGGTCTATTTCACATCATGCATGCGTGGTCAATTATATCTCTTGTAAGTTATGGTTTCACTATACCTGGCATTAGTAGTGTGTCTTTTGGCTTTCGCGGTTATCTTAGATGAAATTTTTATTTTAGGCATCCTCTTGACACCTTCAGTGTTTATGTTAGATGACTTTAAAATTTTTGTATAATCATAATCCTTTTGGATGGGGAAATTTCTAGTTCCACTTGAAGTTGGTTTTGGTAAGCTAAGTCATATACCAAGCAAGGGGAACTTTTTTTAACAAATAAGACCGTCTTACTGCTGATTTATGCTTTTTATTTGCCACCCGTGAAGTTATTTGTTGATTTATCTTCTTAAATATGTGAGTTAGTTCATCCATGACAAGTGCAAAAAGAGTTAGGCTTAAGGTAAGGCCATTGAGTAAAACCTATTGTAATTAGAAATTAGATAGTCTATCCTACAGTTGATTTACAATTGTTCTTAAATATCCTTTATCAGATCAATGAAGTGAGTTATAACTCTTTCTTTAATATTCACCTTATTATTCTTCTAGGTATCTTAAGCTTTCTCTAAATCATTAAATAAAAGACTATATCAAGGTTTCTCTTCTCTTCTCTATACCTCTCCATTACTCTCCCAAATATGTAAATAGGTTTTGTAGTTGATCTATGCATAAACCCAAATTGATTGTTTGACACCGCAGTTTCAGCTCTTTCTATAATTTTTGGTACTCTGTCTCTCACAATTTCATCGCATGACTCATCAATTTTATTTCTTTATAATTTACAAATTTTGAATATCTCCTTTATTTTTATTTGGTTATCAAATATTTCAAGTCTTCAACATTCTACTGGCTTCTAGCCCTTGCAAACCTTAATAAGAATTGCATCTGGTCTAAGCCTTTGCATTTCCATTTTGCTCAAAACATTTTTTTACCTCAAGCATGCTAATTTTATGGAAGAATTTATTTTTGTCAGTTACCCCTAAGTTACCAAGTTCTTACACCTTAATTTTTTTTAAACATATTGTAACTCAATAATTTTTTAAAATTTGTTTTCCATCAGTCTTTAATTTTTGCTTCTATTAATTAATTTATTGGTTTCTTTGTGCCAAATGATCTTTTATTTAAATTCATTGTTTTGAATCAACAAGTGCATATTTTTGCCTATGTAAGTCAAACATGGTTGTATTCTTGCAGTAGCATCTGTATCATTGTGGCTTGTGCTTGTTGTTCTTTAGTAAGGATCATATGTTACTGTTTATTCAGTTGCTTTCTCACTGGGTCTGTTGAGCGTATTTGTCTGCTGTTTTTGTAGAGGTCTATTGTTCAAAATCTGATAATTGAGACCTAGATTCAGACTCAGAATCTAGGTTATTTGATGCAGTCATCTTCAATAATGTTTGTGTCTATTTATAATTTGTTGCACACTGCTTAATCAGTTCCACACTCTGCAATTATTTGTACCTCTTTTTTGTTTTATGTTCATATATGAAATTAAGATTTCCTTTCTTATCTTATCGATATGTTTTAAGAACAATCACATGTAAATTTTACAACATATCCATATGGTTGACAGGAATGGTCTAACTTTCTTGCATTGATCTGAGACCCCAGACCAAGGTGTTTTTGTCCACATGTTGTTACCATGACAAAGATAACGAGAAACATCATCTTACCAATGCATCATAATCATTTCAAAGACTTTTTGTTTTGTTTTCTCTATCCACAATTATTCATTGACATTCTTATTTGAGCATGCATTAGTCATACCTATTAACTATTTGATCATTATGCCCATCATCAAACAAACCTCAGGTGCTATTGCTAGATGAAGTTACAGTGGACCTAGATGTTGTTGCAAGGATGGATTTACTTGAATTCTTCAAGGAAGAATGTGAACAGGTAAGACCTAGTACCCTCTTGGGTAGTTATGAAATCTTGATATATTTGTCAACTACTTCAACTTGCTTTGAAATTCTTGTCTTTTCTTGTAGAGAGGAGCAACTATTGTCTATGCAACACATATATTTGATGGGTTGGAGACATGGGCCACAGATTTGGCATACATCCAAGATGGCGAGTTGCAGAGATCGGTGAAGCTTTCCAATCTCCATGAATTAAAGCATGCCTCCAATTTGCTTTCAGTCGTTGAGTCCTGGCTCCGGTCTGAAACAAAGACAAGCAAGAAAGCAGTAGCCCCCTCTTCCTCTTTTTCCCAATTCATGAAGACATCTCCCTTTGATAACTCTCCTTTTAGATCATCTAGGCACATGGCTTACTACCGTTAAATTTCTTTCTTTTTCTTCTTTCTTCTACTTTTTGAAATTTTTAATTATTATTATTATTTTTTAAAATCTTCATTGTCATGGGCACAAAATGTGTTTTGTGCCCAAATTATCTTTATCTTTAAATTATTCAAACTGCAGGTTTTTTAGTTAATATGTTTTTTTTTTCCATTTACAACAATTTCTTATCCTGATTTTTAGATGGATACAATTCATTTTATCAGATAATGAGATGTATTCTGGAAATGTCACAATATTTGATACTGGGTTGAGTGAATAAGTCATATTGTTTGAGAGTAAGTGATTGTCTATGTTTTCATGCTTTTGTAATGGGCATATGAGTGAGGATGCGCCCTATGCAATGATAAACATATTGCCCTTTCCAACTTAGACTGATGTTTTTTATTGAAAAGAAAAAGGGATTATCAAAATCTTTTTATTTTTATCATGCTTTTGCATCTGTCTATTTATTTTCTCAAGAGGGTTTTTCTGTCAGCAAGCAAAAAAATTGTTCTAAAATTAGTTTATGCTTTTAACCTTGACAAATTTGAACTAGAAAAATATTAGCGGTGTTTTTTTTTTTTAAATCTCTTTGCCTCTTTGTAGTTGCACCTAATGATAGATCATGATCATATTATTAATAGCTTGTGGTAAGAATGAGTCAATGTCCTAGGGCGCGATAATAATATATTCTAAAGCTTTTGTATGTTCATTGTTGCTTGTGTGAACAAGGGTTATATTATAAAGTATATTACTGTGATAATTTTTTAGTTACATAGCTTCATAATAATAAAGTAAAGCTTTTGCTAATATCTTTTACGACTGTTAATTTTATTCAAAGAATCCCTGTTTTGATAATATTGACTAGTTGTGTTTAGGAGTAGGGTTAGTGTAGGTACGATTTTGCTCAAATACTAATTCAATTCAGATAAATGAGGTGGAAAAAATAAATAACCTAATCCAAAACAATACACCCTTTAAAACTCATTGAATGTCATTTGTTGGTTAGAATTGGTTAGTTTGTTCAATATGTTGGTTAAAAAAATTTGAATAATCTACTCAACTCATGCATAAATTGTGAATAATGTTCCGCGAAATTAATTCTAAGTTAAATGCCAAAATAGCTACGGAATGATTTTTTTTTTTTCCTTATGCCTAGTTATATTAGCTTTGCACTTGATAGTCATACCAAAGCGGAAAAGAATAGAAAAGAATAATTTTTCATGAAGTCTTATTTTGAGGAATGTGACAAAAGTAGCCAACAGTGAGTTAAAAAAGTTTTGGCTTTATAAATAGTATTAGAAAACTTACAAAAAAAAGTTTAAGTAATTCAATCATAACAATGTGTATGCCTAGATGAGAGTTATTATTTAATTTAGCAGATTTCCTTGACCCAACCCCAAGTTACAAACTTTTAGGACAAATCCAACCAAACCCAACCGGATTATCTTAAAAAAGTTTAAATCGGTTGGTTGGAGTTGGATGAACATCCCTAATATCAAGGGACAGACCTCACCGTACATGCCACCCAATAGCTGCCTAGACAAGCTCATGTGGGATTTCACCAAGTCCAGGGATTATTTGGTGAAAGCAATTCCAAACCCAAATGGCCTGCTTTGGAGGAAGCTATGGGCTCTATCTGTTACTGCTGAATAAACTTCTGTTTTTTAACAAATTCAATTGAGCCTAGGAGGAGTTCAATGCCTCCTTTTAATACTCATCCTGTTGTTGTTGTCGTTGCTACCGTAAGGTGGAATCCTGGAATTCCTTTGAAAGTGATTTTTTCTCTCTTCATTGACGCAGCAAGATCGCCATGTTCCCATTTATGTTTCTACAACTAAAGTAGTTGGTTGGTCTTAATGGTCTAGAGGAGAGATCTCTGTTTTAGGCAACTTGCTCTTTTACTGCCTCAACTGATGCTGTTGCAGTGGCAGCGGGCAAACAAAACCCATTAACATTGTCATTCACTACGATATGCATCTGACTCCTTCCCAGTTATAAACTGTCTTCATGGAGTTTCTAGCTTCGTGTTCCATCGAGCCTATTTTGTTTGATATCTTCCAGTAATTGTGCCTAGATAGGAATGCTCGTGTCTTTTAGCTTTACTCCCTGGAAAGAAAATTATGTAGGGCATCTTCAATCTTTATATTGAAATATTACACTAACAGTAACTTTTGCACACTTCTAACATCACGGGAAATATCATGTAAATGTGACCTTTTATTTCTATTTTGTTTCTTTTCTATTATTTTCTTGAAAGTACATATTATATATTTTCTTAATACTATATTTAATTATTAATTAATAATACACAAAAATTGAAATAAGTAATTAATTAATAATTCATTAAAATTTAACTTTTTTTAAAACATATATATTACAAAAATAAACAATACAAAGAAGTACAAAAAAGTAGCAAAAAACAATAAAAATATTAAAAATAAGATAATATAAAATTATAAGTAAATAAATCTAAAAGGGTTTAAATAATCCAAATTTTTATTTAATAGATTAAACATAAAGCCCATAACAAATCGTGGTGATTTGGTGCCAAATTCTATTTAGCTTTGGGTTGGAAATGACTATTAATAGTAATGTGTAACACTCTATATTTTATTTTGACACATAAATTAATTTAAATAAAAATAAATATGTGTAAATACATATATTTGTACGAATTATGCGTGTACATATGTATGATTATATACATGTATTAAAAATATACGATATGTGTATAAATTAATTAATTAAAATAGTAATAATAATAATAATAATAATAATAATAATAATAATAATAATAATAATAATAATAATAATATTTTTTGTGTAAACAAAAAGGAAATAGATGAATTTTTTAAAAGTATCAAATAAATATAAAAATGTCCGAAAACAAGATTTAAATGTTTATTACAATATTTATTACAATATTTATTAAAGAAATAAAATAAATTACATCGGTTCAAGTGGAGAAAAAATTAGAAAACAAAACGGATACTTATGGGGCCTTTTGAACTGATTTTGGATAAAAAAAAAAGGAGAACTAGGCAAAAATTTCCTCCATGAACAGTAATCATTTGTTCTATGAGGTTACTGTTCATCCGGTTACTATTCATCCCATTTTTCATCGAGAACAGAGAACAAAAAATAGAAAGAAACGAACAAATTTCAGACATCCGTTTTTGGGTAATCGGAGATCCGATTTTTGTCCAAATCAGATCTAGAGCAATTCTAAGCGATTAAGATAAAATTCTGAAGCCTTAAACTAGTTCAAATTATTTCTCATAGGCTAACAACATCAAAATCACAAAACTGATCGGCGATTTGGGTGTTTTGATGCACAGAATGATCCGGAGCTAATTGAGCTCAGATCTTCCTTTTAAATCGATGAATGAAAGATTTTAGACTAAATTCCAGAAGTTTTGAGAAGATCTATGAATCTACGAGTTTTTGAGAAGATCTAAAACTTTTGGAGGGTAAAAATCCTTTGGGCAAGCATAAAATTCGATTCACTCGACGTTTGAGGTAACAATCAGAATTAAAGTTGTTCTATTATGAATCGGAAGAAATTGAATATAATTTTGTATGCTGATGTAGTGAAATGGGAAATCCAAATTTTTGAGGACCCTTTTTGTAAGGAATTTCATGTAGATGGGCTTTTGATGGTGTATAACCTCAATAAGAGTTTAATTGGAGGCCATGAAAATGTAAAGAACAAAAATATGTACACATCGACACCAAATTTGTGAATTTTGGATGCCAAATGGATTTTTGTAAATGATTGAACAATGAAATTATTAATGAAAATTTAAAAAATTAAAGCAAAATATAATTGGGAAGCTTAATTATTTTATTTCCTGCCGTAAAAATATGATATTTGAGCAGAAAATTAATGTTAAAAGTTATGGAGACTATTTGAGATAATGCGCAGCAATACGTGAAGCCAAATGCACGTGTAGAATTAAATATAACAAAATAAATATGTTAGAAATTATTATAAAAATGAATTAAATTTGATTTGTGCATCTGAAATTATATTTGATAGGTTAACTACGGTGAATGAGATACGTGCCTAACAAAATTAGTTGTTGGTATTCTGTGAGTATTTCTTTATCTTGGTTATTTATATGACATTATAGATATAAAATGGATTTGAATGTAAGCATGCTATTCGTATTGACATATTTGCATTTGATTTGACATTCATGAAATTTTATTTACACGACAGCGTGTTTTGAATTTGCAAGAGCATATCTAAAATGCGATATCGTTTCGATGGACTGAGCCATGGGGAATAATATTTCTTATGTGATAATCCATGTGAGACTGAGCCGTAAGTATCGGCATTTCTTTATGTGATAATCCTCAAAATAGTTGTGGAGTAGGTGATAATTAGAGATACAATCTACTATTGTCTAGGCCAAACAAGAAGTGAGATTAACTCAACTACTGAAAAATGTGGATGTGCATGGTTTTATAAATGATGCATTGAAAATGACATGATCACTATGTTGAATGCATATATGTATGATTGGAATGCGCATAACGAATTTAAATGTTTTATCTAATTTGATTTTCTACATGATTATTTAAATGCATCTAAATATCATTCATAAAGATTACTCACTGGGCATGTTGTAGCTCACTTATTATATTTACCATTTTAGGAACAGATAGAAAAAAAGAGGCCAGCACGAAAAGAGTAGATGACTCTTCTGTTATTGTTGGTGTGTAGGCTTAATTCTATGGTGAACTTTACTTTTGTATAATTATAATTATCACTATATATGTAATATCATCTAGAGGAGTATGAATTTGTTTATACTAGGCATGAGTGTGAAATGATGTAAATTGTGAATTATACATTATGATTGAGGATAGTATGTGACATATTATCACTGCATGAAATATGGATTGATAATGTTGTTTATCACATGACGATTTTATTTGGGATAAGTTAAAGTTTTAGAGCAGACTCCGTCAAAATTTTTGTGTGTATATGAAGTACTTTTTGAGAGGATGAGGCTGACATAGTATTATATATGTAGGTGTAACGTATATAATATTATGTGCTGGTCGTGACGTCACTTGTACGAAGTGGGTTGCGACAAATACATATATATAATCATACATATGTACACACATAATTCATACAAATATATGTATTTACACACATTTATTTTTATTGAAATTAATTTGTGTCAAAATAAAATATGGAGTGTTACACAATATTGCCTTCTACTTATATCACCAAAATATTTATTGTTCATATCTTATGAGTGTAATCAAGTATTGAGATAACAGAGCAACATAACTCAATGTTGGCTATTCGAATTGGCTTGGGGTGCAATCAATATTTTTATTTTTTGCAGCATGAACTACTTGTAAATCTTCTACAACATGAAATTGCAATGAAGTCTTTTGATTGGTTTACTTTTTTTTTTTTAATTTAAACAAATAATAATAATTTCTCTTCAGTTATCTTTATTTTTCTATGCATTTCATTCTGTCTTCTTAGTTTTCTGATTTCAATATCAGAGTCAATATTCTCAATATGTAGATCATAAAATTGGATTAATCTACTCATTAGAAACATAGATTAACGCTACAGGAGCTGATAACAGATTTTTTTTTTCTTCATATTTTTTAATATTATTGTGTGAGCATCTGTGTTACACGCCAGAAAAAAAAAAAAAGAAAGAAAAAGAAATTGAAAGTTATTGATAGAAATAACAACAACAATAATAATAATAATAATAATAATAATAATAATAAGAGGAAGAGTTCAATTTATCAAAAGAAGGGGCTATTACTATTTAAAAAGTAAAATAATAACAATAATAGTGATAAAACTCTAGTGTAAAATTATTATCAAGAACTTGGTCTAATTCTATACATTACCACTCAACTGTTTTACTCTGTAATCCTAAATATTTCCACTGCTACCTACCATTAATATTATTACCATTTGAAATAAATAAAAAAATTATTTTAAAATTTCTCAACTGATGTCAGTTAACCGGAAATTATTCATGTAAGTTGTTTGCCATCGCATTTCGTACTTTTTGTAATTCACCAATTCAATTGTTTATTGTGGACAACATTTTTGGGGTCTTCTTTTGATTTCCATCTTTGTTCGCTACTGCTGCACACGACGCTGCCGTTGCAGCTACTTCTACTGCTGCTGCCGCTGCTGCCGTGCTCCTCTCATCCTCATGCGGTCCTTCTCTACCAGCACTGCAATTGCTATCAGCTCAAGTTTTTTCATCTTTGTCCATTGTTGCCGCAACGATTGATTAATTTCACCACATGCTGCCATCATTGTTGCAACAAATCCATTAATCTCACTGTGCGCTGCAACTGAGATCGTCCGGTGATCAGATCTGCTCCAACGCTGCAGATGTTGAGCCCTACTACTACTTCTTTGTGCACCTGTGCTGCTCCATGGTTCTGTGGTATCCCCTCTGTCATGCTGCACCCGTCCTACTGCTACTTCTTTGTGCTGCTATCTCTTCTTCTTCATGACCTTATCCCCTCCGCCATTGCAACTGCAACCCTCCACCATCGCTGCAAGTGCAACGAGCCCCCACTGTCGCCGTTGGGCCGTTGCCAGTCCGCTGCTGCTGCTAGTGTTGCCCCGACCCATCTCTGTTTGTAGCAAACAACCTTGTGTTTTCTCTGCCGGAGTTGGTTCCTTGCCGCTCCACCGCTGCTGGACCATTGCCTTCCCGCCGCCGCTGGTCCATACATCCACCTGACTGATCTGTTGGCCCGAACGTTTTAACAAACACTCTAGATATATTTTTACAGCAAACACCCTGTTGCTGCTGATATACATTTATACGTGTATACTGATCAATAGGTTCCACTAAGGTAAAACGAGTATACACTACTTCTCAACAAGACTTTTCTTCTTACAGCAAGTTTACTTAATTTTAAACCTCATAGAAAATCTTGAGCCGAGGCACTCACACACTTTAGACTAATAGGCAGTCTCTACACATGCTCCTTCAGTCTAACAGATGGTACTGCACTTTCGCTCACAAAAGATCACTCCGTCACTATAACAAATAACGACAATCAAAGCACAATTCAACTTTACACGATATAACTCTGAGTGGTAACCAGGTCTGCAATTGTCCTAGATAGGCATGGCTACCAAAGGCTTTCCAAAGCAGGATGAAGGTTTCTGGGTAGACTGTGAAACAACCTATGATAGGATACTATTAGCACAGATCGCGAGAAGAACAGATTTCCAGAAATCTGTTATTTCCAAAAGAACACGGTATAGCCTGATTCTTTCTGTAGCATCGAGATTTTGACCTTTTCATAGTTTTCGAATACTAAAACATTTCCTATCAGCAACTTGCAGCTTATGCATAAATTCCAAATGAGGTTGCAGACAGATATCGAAAGAATCTAGAAGATAAACATGGAAAACAGAAACCGTTGGTAGCAATCTCAGTGTTTGGAAAACTTACTATAGTAACAATATTAGAGAACTTATAAAGAAAGCTCAGACTAGAAAGTAGTCCTTTTAAAACAAATAAACGGTTAACACAATTCTAAAAACATCAGGATTTTGGAGATTCTTTAAATTAAGAAACTACATCATCATGTTGGGATAAGTAAGGAAAGGCAATTGAGAGAGGCACCAAACATGCCAATTCAAGATCCTAACAATCTCTCCCTTTGACATTGTTTGGTGCAAAAACATAGTGCAGGCACTAGAAATAAAAAATGGAACACAGAGGAGGATTTGATTAAGCCAAAAATGAATATATCACAATTAGACAACAGACCAGTCATCACACTTATCCAAGACATACTAAAGAGTAAACAGAACAAAACATACTAAAGAGAAAACAAAAAATAACAACACTAAGAAAAACATCATAAAGCTCAAAAAGCAACAACAAAACATTGGCACCACTATCTCCCTCTTTTTTGCACACACAATGTCAAGGATGATGTCGATCAGTAAGACTGTGCAAAATCGACTGAATGTGTTGCTACTCTGCAGTAATGCATGCAAGATGGGCCGTCAAATAACTAATATAGCTTTGTTGATCAAAAAACACAGTAGGGGCATCATGAGAGGTGGCAGATTGTGGAGCAGGATTCTACTTCCCCTAAATGTCGACCAGGTGACAATCCAACAATTTTTTTAGAATGCGGAGCTCCCCCTGAATATGTAATCTCTCAGGTGAGGGAATTTGGACATTGTACTTGTCAAGAAGATATGAAGTGATTCTGCAGGGCAGGAGAAATTTATTGTAGTTTGAGGCAAAATCAACAATTTTAACTATTGCATCAAACATGATCTGCCCTAAATTGATTGGAAGACCAATACTAACGACATATAGTAGTATGGCACAATCATGATACATTGTCGAGTTGTGAGGGGTGGGGATCCAGACATATAAAGAAATACAGAACAGTAAGGCATGTTTGACAGTAAGAAGGGAAGCCTTAAGACCCTCGGCACTGGACCAGGTCCTGTTGGGATCACCGGTGAGGACTCGAGATACCTCATCCATATCAACATCAAGGTCGAAAGGATGTAGTGGATCACCAATAGCAGAAGGGAGTCCTAGGTGAGCTGATAGATCAGCAGGAGAAAAAGAGATGACTTGACCACGAACAAAATTGACATGATACCAAGTGGATTGAGGGTCAGTGACAGTCGAAAAGAGATTAGCATAAAACTCTTGAACCAAGGATAAAGAGTAAAAAGAGTGACAGGACACAGAGTGCAGAAGATGTTGTTTTTCAAAGGATGCAACCAGACCTACCTTCATGAAATCGACTTGATTGATAATGCATTCAACAAGAAAAGATTTAGAGCGACTTTGGGACCAAAGAGATTTTCTTGAGAGATAAAAAAATAGGGGAGTCTTTGCATCAGAGGCACAAATTTTGGAAGGCGTGGAGGAATAAGGGTCAGAAGTGGGTGCGGTCGTGGCTTGGGATGGCTCAGAGGGACCTGAAGTGTCCCTAAGACTTGGGCAGGACTGAGGATCAAGGACTAATTCCTCTATGGGACCAGTGGGCTCCTATTTGGAGTCAGACTCAGATGAATAGGGAGGAGGAGGCTTTCGAACAGGGGGTTTTGACACACGTGTTTTCTTGGAGTTGGGAAACGAGGCTGGTTTGATAGGGACAAGAGGTTTGGGGGATGTAGGAGTTGGCTTTGAGGGACCACTCACAGGTGCTTTCGGGACAGACCGAGAGGCTTTGGCAGATTTCAGAAGGAGATGGAGTAATTTCAGAAAGATCAGGTTGAGAATGAGAGACCAAACTTGATTTATTAAGAGTTTTGGTTCAAACGGCTAGGCTATGATGGATTTGAGACATTTGAGCAAGCACTTTTGCGATTGGAATGTCGTCCTCTAAGGAATTTGACTCAATGATGACCAACACTGGGTGAACCGACTTCCTAGCCTAAATTTTGAAACGACAAGAATGGGGGTTGAATTCTTCGGCGAAGCATACTGGGGGAACAGATTCACAACCACTCTTAAACCTAGACGAAACCATTTTGAAGGCACGAGAGATGAAGAAGAAAAACTATGAGAAATGTTGTGCAAACCTGTGAAGAAGGGGGCAGTTTAAATAGTTGAAAGAGATGGAAGCCCTAAAGCTGCTCAATAAAGAAGGGGTGTCTTTCTGGTGACCATAATGAAGAGCAGCCGATGGATTGGCTTCTTGATAACTCAGAAACATTGAGAACCAAAAAAAAAAAAAGGAAAACGAGAACAACAAAAAAAAGAAAGAAATAAAAAAAATGATGCATTAAGCGGGGCAATTACTTAATGCAAACATCTAGTGATGTTCTTAATGATTCAAAACGAGCATGATCTAGTGGCTTGGTAAAGATATTTGCAATCTGTTTTTCAGTTATAACATGTTTTAATAGAATAGTTTTATCTTCAACTAGTTCACGAATAAAATGGTGTCTGATGTCAATGTGTTTTGTTTTTGAGTATTGAACATGATTTTTTGAAATGTCAATGGCACTTTTGTTGTCACAATACAAAATCACACTATCCTGTCTGATTTTGTAGTCTGCGAGCATTTGCTTCATCCATAGAAACTGTGCACAGCAGCTTCCAGCAGCTACGTATTTAGCTTCAGCAGTTGACAATGAGGCACAATTTTGTTTTTTACTCATCTATGCTACTAAATTGTTTCCTATATAGAAACAACCTCCCGATGTACTATTTCAATCTTCAATATTTCCTTCCCAATCAGCATCACTATACCCTACAAGATTAAGGTTGCTGTCCCTAGACATCCATATACCATAGTTTGTGGTACCACTGATATATCGAATAATTCATTTTAAAGCAGACAAATGGGATTCTTTAGGGACTTCCTAATGTTTTGCACAAACTCCTACACTATAACCAAGGTCATGTCAACTCGCAGTTAAGTACAAGAGGCTACCAATCATGCTTCAGTAAAGCGTTTGGTCGACGTCTATACCAACTTCATCTTTTGTAATCTTGGCAGTTGTACTCATAGGTGTTCTCATGTGTTTAGCAGTTTCCAAGCCAAAACTTTTGACAAGATTCTGAGTATATTTAGTTTGAGAGATAAACGTACCTTTAGCGCTTTGTTTGATTTGAAGACAACGAAAGTAGGTTAGCTTGCCTACCATGCTCATCTCAAATTCATCTTTCATCAGCTTTGAAAACTCATTAGATAAATCAAGTGAGGTGGTACCAAAAATAATATCATTAACATAAATTTGAGCAATAACTAAATGTTTACCTAGAAATTTCAAAAAGAGAGTTTTGTCAACCGTACCTCTAGTATAACCTTTGTTGATAAGAAAGTTGGTAAGGCATTCATACCATGCACGTGGTGCTTGTTTTAGCCCATAAAGGGCCTTTTTGAGCCGATAAACATGGTGTGGATGTTTACAATCCTCAAAGCCTTTTGGTTGTTTCACAAATACTTCTTCATTTAGATAGCCATTAAGGAAAACATTGTTGACATCCATTTGATAAAGCTTGAAGTTTTGGGCACATGTAACAACTAAGAGGATTCGAATTGATTTAAGAAAAGCTACAGGGGAAAAGGTTTCATCAAAATCGATCCCCTCAATTTGGGGGCATCCTTGAGCCACAAGGCGAACCTTATTTTTGGTGATATTCCCAAGTTCATCAGTTTTGTTTTTGAAAATCCATTTTGTCCCAATAACATTGACATCAGATTGTCTTGGGACAAGTTCTCATACTTCACTTCTCTCAAACTGTTCCAGCTCTTCTTACATGGCTGCTATCCACTTTTCATCAAGGAGAGCTTCTTGGACATTTTTTGGTTCAATTGTAGAAGTAAAACATGAGAATCGCACCATTTCTCTATAGTTTCTTCATGGAACACTTCTGGGTTGCCTACCTTGACTAAGATCACCAATTATTAGGTCAGATGGGTGATTAAGTTGAATTTTGGAGGATGGTCCTTTGGGTTATTCTGATTCTGGATTTTTAGAATTATCTGTGTGATCCTCTGTTCTATTCTCTGTCTCGATAGTAGTTTTGATAGTATCTTCAACAGATTCTGGATCACTTTCTGTGCCATTCTCTTCAACTTGTGTGCTTCTGCCGCCCTTTTCTTCCTTATCATAGTCACAGACTATAACATTGATTGACTCGATTACACATTGGGTTCGATTGTTGAATAACCTGAGAATATGCCTTCATCACTTTTGGCATCAAACTTTCCTTGTTGTTCCCTGTCATTCAATATAAAACAAGTACTACAAAAATGTGAAAATAACTTACATTAGGTTTCAGTCCTTTCCATAGCTCATATGGAGTTTGAGAGGAACTTGGCCTTAGATAAAATCTGTTTATAGTATAAGTAGTAGTATTTACAGCCTCTGCCCAGAATTTTGTTGACAGATTTGCTGCTTGGAGCATTACCCTAGCCATTTCCTGAAGGTTTCGATTTTTCATTTCCACCACTCCATTTTGCCAAGGAGTTTTTGGGGGTGAAAGTTTATGCCTTATCTCGAGTTCATTGCAGAAATTTGTGAAGTGTTGATTTTCAAACTCCCTTCAATGGTCACTTCTAATTTTTTGAATACTGATGGTTTTTTCTTTTTGTAATTTTCTGCAGAGGGTCTTGAAGTTTTCGAAGGTTTCTGATTTTTCCTTGAGAAAATTAACCCATGTGAATCTGGAGAAATCATCAACGCATACAAATACGTACTGTTTTCGTTCAATGTTTTCAGTTTGCATAGGTCTAAACAAATCCATATGGGGAAGCTCCAGAATTTGACTAGTAGTTGAACCTTGAGCAGGAGGATGCTTTATCCTTTTCTATTTTCCCAGCTGGCACGGCCCACACATAGCAACATGATGAGAGTTGAGTTTGGAGAAACCTCGAACTGCTCCGATATTACTGATGTTCTTCAATGTTTTGAAATTAACGTGTCCGAATCTCTGGTGCTAGATTTCCAGAGAATTCAGGACAGTGTTGTGACATTGTTTTAGGAGGGTCATGATGCTTTTCTCAACTTGATAAAAGTTATCAGCAGTACAGACACCTTTCATGAGTGATACACCAGAGCTGTCTACTATGTGACACCCTTCTTTGGTGAAGTTTACAACTAGTTCATCATCACACAATTGACTGATGCTAATTAGATTGGCTTTCAAATCTTCAACGAACAGAACATCCCTCAATTTGGGCAGTCCGACAACATTCAATGTTCCTCTGCCTATGACTTTCGCTTTTCTTCCATCACCAAACGTTACATGTCCATCTTCCCCTGCACAGAAAGAGGTGAGAAAACGTTTATTACCTGTCATGTATTTGGAACATCCACTGTCAAGGTACCAAGATTCATCTGCATTGGTAGATAGAGCCGTGTGAGCAACATATGCTTTGTTTTGTCCTTTGGGTACCCATTTCTTAATAAGAGGTTGGCTTCTCTTTTGGAGAAGACTCTTCTGCAGACTGTGACACCTCTTCCATATGTGTCCTCGTTTGTTAGAATAGTAACAGGTGGGAGTACCGGGGATTCTTCTTGCTTCTATTTTTGGTCTGGTCTGCTCATTTGAATTTTTAGCAGTGTTGTATCCCAGTCCTCTTCGATCATTGGATCTTTGTCCTCTGTCAAGTAGCTCATGTAACTTAGCCTTTCCTGTGTTAAGGCGTTGGAGTGTCTGTTCAGCAGTATTAAGCTTTAGAGTTATTGCTTCTATCTTTTTGTCCTTTCATCAAGCTGTTCTTTCAATTGTCGGTTCTGTTCTTCTAGTTGTCAGTTTTGTTCTTCTAGTTCTTTGTTCAGTGAGCCAACCTGCAACCATTTTTGGTACATAAGTTCATAGGTTTTTCTAAATTCATCTATACTTACCTCATCATCCTCACTTTCTAAAGTAGCAAAGTCTTCATATCTGACCAGAGCTTTGCAAAGGTAACAAAGTTGCTTGTGATTCCTTTATCTTCATCTTGACTGCAATCGGATTCATCACTCCAAGTGACATTCATGGATTTTTTCTTCAGAGTGTTTGCACATTCGGCTAGAATATGACCCAAGCTTCCACATTCATGACACTTGATGTTCTTGAATATGTTATCTGATTTTGAGAAATCTTTGACAAGTTTCTTATTTTCAGATTTCATTTTGGAGGGGGAGTATGGTTTTCCATACTTCTTTAGAAATCTTGAAAAATTCATGGTAATAAGGGCAATGTCATCTTCTTTGTCATACGAGCTACATTCAACCTGAAGAGCAATACTCTTTTCAGCTTTCTGGTATGATAGGCTCATCTCATAGGTTTGAAGGGAACCCATAAGTTCATCAAACCACATTTTTGTGAGATCTTTAGCCTCCTCAATGGCTGCTACTTTTGCTACAAATCTTGAAGGTAAGGACCTAAGAGTCTTCCTCACCAATTTTTCATCCGAGTACTTCTTTCCTAACTGGAAAGCTTGGTTGGCTATATCACGAAGCTTAGTATTAAAGCTCAAGATACTTTCCTGTTTTTCCATTTTTAGTAGTTCAAATTGAGAAGTTAACAGTTGAAGTTTAGATATACGTACAACATTAGTCCCTTCATGGACAGTTTGAAGAGTTTCCCATGCTTCTTTTGTAGTTACACATGTAGAGATCAGTTTGAACTGTTCTATGTCAACAACATTGAAGATCGTGTTCAGTGCTTTTGAATTAGTGAGAAACAGTCTTCTTTTTTCTTCAGTCCAATCAATTTTTGATTTAGCGCTAGAATCATTTTCAGAGGTGGATTCAGTCCATCCTTCTTCCACGGTCCTCCATGCATATTCATCTAAAGATTGTATAAAAATACGCATCTTCGTTTTCCAATAAGTGTAGTTTCCTTCTTCAAGCAGGGGAGGACGTGAGATAGATCCGCCTTCTTTGGGTTGATGACAGACTGGTATTGAGTGACTCATAGTGTCCTTTGGATCGCACTAGCCATGTTAAAGGCAAAAAGAGAGCTAACAGAGTGGTGACCCACTTTGATTCCAATTGAAAAGCAAATATGAGTCACAGCTGAATAATAAATAGATAATAACACACAACAATTGGTAACGCAGTTCGGCTTAAAAGCTTACGTCTGCAGGGCCTTGCCCGATAAAGAGGTTCCACTAAGGTTAAACGAGTATGCACTGCTTATCAGCAAGACTTCTTCTTCTTACAGTAGGTTTACACAACCTTAAACCTCATAGAAGATCTTGAAGCCGAAGTTCTCATATAGTTTAGACTAACAGGTAGTCTCTACACAGGCTCATTCAGTCTAACAGATAATACTGCACTCGCTCACAAAAGACCACTCACTCACTGTTACAAATAAAGACAATCAAAACACAATTCAGCTTTACACAATATAGCTCTGAGTGATAACTAGGTCTGCAATCGTCCTAGAATAAATAGGCATGGCTCCCAAAGGCTTTCCAAAGCAAGATGAAGGTTTCTGGACAGATTGTGAGACAAACTGTGACACAATACTATTAGCACAGATCGCGAGAAGAACATATTTTCAAAAATCTGTCATTTCCAAAAGAGCACGACATGGCTTGATCTTTTCTGTAGCACTGAGATTTTAACCTTTTCATAGTTTTCGAATACTAAAACATTTCCTAATAGCAACCTGTAGCTTTTGCATAAATTCCAAACGAGGTTGTAGACAGATATCAAAAGAATCCAGAAGATAAACATGGAAAATTGAGACCATTGGCAGCAATCCCAGTGTTTGGGCAACTTACTATAGTAACAATATTAGAGAACTTAGAAAGAAAGCTCAAACTGGAAAGTAGTCCTTTTAAAACAAATAAACGGTTAACACGATTCTAAAAACATCAAGATTTTGGAGATTCTTTAAATTAAGAAACCACATCACCACGTTGGGATAAGTAAGGAAAGGCAATCAAGAGAGGCACCAAACATGCCAATCCAAGATCCTAACAATGCCTTTGGGAGCCATGCCTATTGTGTCTGATTAGTCTGAGAGAGTTATCCAGATTTTGGAAGATATGTTGAGGTATTGCGTTTTAGACTTCAAGGGGAATTGGAGCAAGTACTTACACTTGGGGGAGTTTTCTTATAACAACAGTTATCAGGCAAGCATAAAAATGACTCCATTCGAAGCTCTCTATGGAAGACCCTGCAGATTACCTACCGGTTAGATTGAACTTGAAGATCAAGTATTAACTGGGCCAGACATGGTGGAAGAAATGAGAAACCAAGTCAAGTTAATACAAAAGAGAGTGACTACTGCACAGAGCCGTCAAAAGAGCTACGCTGACAAAGGGAGAAGACCATTAGAGTTCCAAGTTGGGGACAAAATTCTGAAGATCAGTCCTCAGAAGGGTATCAAAAGGTTTGGATTCAAAGGGAAGTTATCTCCAAGGTTTGTCGGACCCTTTGAAATACTTAGAAGAATCAGAGAATGTGCTTATGAGTTGGACCTACCAAACCGAATGACTTCAGCACATAACGTATTCCATGTATCCATGTTGAGAAAATATGAACCTGACCCCTCCCACATCATTCACTGGAGGAAGTGAATATTTAAGATGATGCTACCTACGAGGAAACAATGGTCAGAATCCTTGACCACAAGGTACAAAATCTAAGAACAAAAGATATCCCATTAGTGAAGGTGCTGTAGAAACATCACGGGGTAGAAGAAGCCACATGGGAACTCGAAAGCGAGATGAAGACCAAGTACTCATATTTGTTCACAAGGAATACCTAAATATGTACAAATTTCGAGGACGAAATTTTTTCTAAGGACGGTAGGTTGTAACATTTCAACAAATTCATATGAAATTTGAATTTTTATTTAGAAAATTATACGGAATTGACGGATGAAAAATTTGGTAAGTCCTAGTTTACCCAAATGAGGAATAAAAAAATCAATTTAACAAATTTTTGGGAGAAAATATATGAATATAATGTATAACATGGGATATCATAGCCAAAAATACAAGGATACATGTAATTTTTTATGAAAACAAGATTAGAAAGTCAACTGGGATCAAGATTTGACATAAATCAGAAAATAAAACAAGAAATTCTGCTGAAAAATCAAAAAAATAAACTTAAAACTGCATCTAATGGCCATAAACGTGTAATTCGCACGATCTAAGATCCCATGGCCACGATCAAGTCTGCATTGAATCATCAAGATCAAACAGCCACGATTGATCCATCAAATCCAACGGCGCACAATGCAGGTGCAAAAACGTAATCGCGATCTGAACACTGCACTCGAGGTTGATCGTGCGGCCAGGATTTGTGCTCACTATTTTTTTTATCACAAACTGATATTCGCACACAGCAGTCGAGGTCGATCCGACGGTCCAAACGCTTTTCGTTGATCGTAAACGAAGATCAAGTGCTGCGCTCGAGGACAATTTGAAGCGTTTTCATTGATCACGAACGGATGTGCGGCGCTCGAGGATGATCTGAAGATCCGAAGCATTTTCATTAATCACGAACGAGATTTGCATGCGAAACTCGAGGACGATCCGAGTGCTAAGATTTGAGGCTCCGATTTCGTTGATCGATCCAAGATTCGCGTGCGAAACTCAAGGACAATCCGACGATCTAGATCGAATGCTCCGAAATTAAAAAAAAATTATAGAAAAATCACAAAAAATTCGAATAAAATCCGAAAATTGATTTCTAAATTCTGAAAAAAATTCAAAAAATACTCATTTTTTCTTAAAATTAAAATGTACAAAATTAAAGAGAATTTAGGTGTTTTACTCTAAGAAAAACTCAAAAATTTCTATTTTTCTCCCTTTGAAAACCTATATAAATCCCCCTCGGCTCTTAATTCCCTCATTCCAAAAATAAGAGTTGAAATTGCCTCTTATTTTCTCTAAGCCTTGTTCTTGGCACCTCTTCCCATCTTTCTTTTCTCTTACTTGTGTGTGAGAAGTTCTTCTCTCGAATTGGGGAATTAAGTTGGGCGATCTTCATTGGCACTAGTACGTGGGAGAATTGCTGCTGAAATTTTGGAAGAAAGCGTCACAAGGTAGAAGTGATTTCTAGAACTCCTTTTGTTCTTATTTAAATTCATGGCATGCTCATTGTTTGTGTGTTTTTCACTGAATTCAAAGATTTTCAATTTCAGTTCTAGAATTTTAAATGTTTATTTCAGTATTTCAGTTTTGATTAATGTTTAAGCAATCATATCATCCATGCCATGTTAGTATCATGGTTAGACTTTTAAATTAAAGTATGGTGCATGTTTTATGAGTTTTTCATGAATTGACTGTGTATATTTTGAATTTTAGTTTGATTTCATATTATGAAGTTTATTTTATGAGATCATAAAATGAGAATTAATCTAAGACGATGGTGATAATAACCACATACCATCATAGTGGTCAAGGGATGGATGTTATTTTCATATGAGTTAGGTCATGTGGTTTTCAGACCTAAGTACTTGAGGGCCATGTACCACATTACCTGGTGGGTTACCATTTGTAACGAGTTGATGCCGAGTGGGCCCTGTTTACTTAGTTAAGAGCATCAAGCGATTAAAGGCCTTTTTGGTCAGAGACTCGACTTGAACAAATTGTTGTTTGAAACGCCTAATGATTGCAAGTGTTTTAATTGTGATTGTGTTATGAGTTTGAATATGAAAGATGGTTGTTCGAAAAGGATCTACTGGGCTATGTGCTCAACCCTCCATTTCTTATTTTTCAGGATCATGAAACCTATGGAGCAATTGAATATAGATAGTTTTTAGATAGTTTCTACCTTATTATATTTTTTAGAATTTTAAGGGCATGTTGCCCAAAGTTTTTATGTTTTTCTACTGAAATGTATTTTAAAGTCTTCCGTTGTAATAATTAGTTTTTTTTAAGGTTCAGTACTTTCAATTGTTTTCCTATTATGAATAAAATAGTTTGAATTTATTTATCTCTTTACATTGACCTTGATTTTATTAAAGTGAAAATTTTGTATTCTTGAATTTTTATACAAAGGCACTAGATATTGAAAACAAAAGAACAAGTGAGTGTCACTTGTAAAGTAACGCCGGCTCGGCCTGCCATTTGGTTAAGTCCACTATCAACAGAATGGTAGTCATGTACATTGCTTAAAGATACGGGGGTTGGGGTGTTACAAAGGTGGTATCAAAGCCTAGGCATTAGTTGCTAAGTCAAGAACAGAAAGTATCCTCTGATACCAAGTGTGGTATCAGAGCTCGGTTATTAGAAACACCAGACTAGAATGAGAAACCCAAACTTAGGGTTTCACCTTGAATTGAATTAAATTTAGAATGCCCTACCTTCTATTTTTGAAATTTAAGAACGTTTCAGAAAGTGTTTTTCAAAAAAAGGAAGTATATGTTTTGAAAATTTTTGTTTGGATACAAAGTTTACAAGTTGAGCTGATAGTGGGTAAGCCTTGTCCCAAGTAAAGTTAAACATTGAAAGGGAGGTGGGTTATCCCGCCCTAGAAAGCGCTGTTGCTAAGCAGACTTCGGTCTCGCCGCCCGATCTGGAGGTTGTCCCACCAGCTTATATGAGTAGTCGGAGTTGAAGAACACTCTTATTTTCTATTAAAGAAAATAAGAAGGTTGAAAATTAGGGCAAAAAATTGATTAGAAGTTAAAAAAGATGTCAAAGGTGGTATCTTGACTAGACAAAGGTTGTAAGTCAACCAGAACCAAACCCTAGGTCCAAAGAAAACACCTTAGGTAGAAACAGGTGTGACCATGGGTAGCATAGTGGATCAAAAACATAAAACTCTAGGATATAGGCTAGAGACTAAAAACTTGTGTGAAAACAGAAAATTGTTTGATTAGGACACGAGACCAGGATACTTCTATTGTTTTAAGTTTCTATGTAGTATGGGATGCATAGGAATTCAGGGTTATGGAGGAAGCCTGGACATGGAGAATGATGGACCATGTGTGGTGAAAGATCGGTAACTTTGGCAGAACGGGTTTCTTTATGCTCGCTGGTATGGGACAGTTAAGTATAGTGGGCTTGGGAACCTTAGTTATTGAGCAATTTGCGTAATTGTTTGGGTGCGGCTCTGTTCTGAGTGAAAGCCTAAGTGGAAGGGGTAGAGTGGTATGTGACACTTGAACCTGAAAGCTTAGGTGGAAGCTTGGAACCTTGTTATGCTAGCTTGATTGTATGATTGTATGATATGCATGTTGTAATGTTTATTTGCTTTAAAACCAAATCTTGTACCTAATATGCATGAAAAGAACCTAGAAGAAAGACTTTAGGCCATTGAACAAATTGAGAACCTAGAAACATCAATATAGAGCCATGATAGTACGAATATTTGACACATATTGACACTTTGCTCAACTTTACAAGTAAATAGCTGGAGCTAGGAGGTACGTAACTCGATCTACCACCTCTGAAGAGGCTGAACAACAAGAGCAGGAACTGCCTGCTGGGATGGAGGCACGCATGGAAGCCATGATGAATGAAATGTCACAGAGGGTACTAGATCAACTGAGAAGGACACTTCCACAGATAATCCCTCAGGTGGCTCCTCAGCGTCAAACACCTAAACCTAATCCAGTCCAAGTCCCAGCACCAGTACCTCAGGAACGTTAAAGGAATCTAGAGGACTTGGAAGATGAAAGACAGAAGAAGATGCTGCTAGATTTGCAAAAGCTTCACCTTCCCTCATTCGATGGAACTATTGACTACATCTCTGCTGATCACTGGTACTAGGAGATGGAGGAGTTACTAAATGTGCTGAAGGTGATGGGTTCAAGATGAGTAGCACTAGCCACACACCATTTCAAAGGATCAGCCCGTGGATGGTGGATAATGATGCAAATGGATCCCAACATTGACGTTGCGACCATGACCTGGGGAGAGTTCAGTGGAAAATTTTATGACAAATTCTTTCCGGAGGCAATTCTCAGAAAACTACAAGAAGACTTCGTGAGACTCAACCAGAGGGATCTCACAGTAACTGAATACGAGAGGAAATTTACTGAGCTGGCCAAATTTTTTCAAGAGCTGATCTAGGAAGAAAGAATGAAAGCCAATAGATTTGCACAGGGTTTCAAGATCAAGATCCGAAAGGTCATCATGACATTGGGCCTCCGAACCTATAAGGAAGTTGTTGAACGGGCCCTAATTTTGGAACAAGAGCTCAACCTGGAACAAAGGTTGAGAGGAAAGAATAAGCGAAACGAAAATGGAAAGGACCAAAAGGGATCCAAAAGAAAAGCAAAAGTGGTAAGGCTCCATAGAAGCAGGGGCAGAACAAAGACGAGTCAAGGGAAGAAGCCAAGAGGCTAGGATTGTGTTTCGTATGTAAGCAGAAGGGTCATTTGGCGAAAAATTGCCCAATTGCACCAACTCAAGCTTCCCAGCAGCAACAATAGAATACTCAGGGGGGAAGTCAGAATGGGTGACCTCAAGCCAGACAGAATCAGAATGCCAATCAAGGGCAAAACCAGGGCCGTGGTCAAAACCAGGCTAGAATGTTCGCGGTTGAGACCCAAGAAGACCAGGCCCCTGCAGTAGAAGGTACATTCCTATTATTTAATGTTGCTGTGAAACTTTTGTTTAACTCAGGTGCCTCAAAATCTTTTATCTCTAAAAAACTAGCTGATAGGTTACAACTTGTGACAAAAACAATGCTTGTGACTTTGAATGTGTCTACACTAATAGGGACCATTGTGACTTCAAAAAAGATGTGTAATTGTGACCTTAGGTTTGGGGATAAACTTTTAACAGTCGACCTATATACCCTACCTTTCTATGGCTATGACGTAATCTTGGGGATGGATTGGTTAGACCAGTACCAGGCCCAGATAGATTGTCCTAAGAGACGGGTAACCATAACATTAAGTTCTAGGGAGATCTTTAAAATCAATGGGGATATGCGGAGACTACCAAGGACTCCAACCCTAGCCTTGATGAATTGTTTGAAGCAGACGAATGAGTCCGAGGAACTCTCTAAAGAAGAACCTACTGACTTGAAGAATGTTCACGACCTAGCTATAGTCAGTGAGTACGAGGATGTGTTCCCAAATGACTTACCTAGACAACCACCAGCTAGAGAGTTAGAGTTCAAGATTGAACTTCACCCTGGAACCAACCCTATAACCATACCTCCTTATAGAATGGTGCCAACAGAACTAATTGAGCTGAAAACTCAACTGGACAAGCTCAGGGAGAAAGGTTTCATCAGGCCGAGTGAATCACCTTGGGGAGCCCCAGTACTATTCGTGAAAAAGAAAGATGGTTCCTTGCGACTGTGTGTTGACTACCGGAAGTTGAATAAAGCTACAGTAAAGAATAAATATCCTTTACCAAGGATTGACGACCTATTTGATCAATTACGAGGAGCCACTCATTTTTCTAAAATTGATCTTAGGTCGGGATACCATCAGTTGAGGATTCGAGAGTCTGACATTCACAAGACGGCCTTTAGAACAAGATATGGACACTTCGAGTTCACCGTGATGCCCTTTGGTTTGACCAATGCCCCGGCTGCCTTCATGGATTTGATTAATCGAGTGTTTAGATAGTACCTTGACTAGTTTGTAGTGGTATTCGTGGATAATATCCTAATATACTCTAAGTCAGAAGCTGAGCACCTAGAACACTTGAGGATCGTGCTAGAAACCCTCAGAAGAAACCAGCTATATGCTAAATTCAGTAAGTGCAAGTTTTGAATGGAAAATGTCAAGTTCCTAGGCCATGCTGTATCAACAAAAAATATTGCTGTAGACTTGAAAAAGGTAGAAGCCGTCATGAACTGGAAGCAACCCAAGACAGTAACAGAAATCAAAAGTTTCTTGGGTTTGGTAAGCTACTACAGAAGGTTCATTAAGGACTTTTCCAAGTTGGCAAAACCCATGAATAAGTTGACCAGAAAAGGAGTTAAGTTCCAGTGGGATGAGAAATGTGAACGGTCATTCCAAGAACTGAAGATAAGATTGACTATGGCTCTTGTTCTAGTCACGCCAATTCCTGGTGTTACTTACACACTGTATACTGATGCTTCATTGAGTGGATTGGGCGTAGTCTTAATGCAAGAAAAGCAAGCCATTGCTTTTGCCTCAAGACAACTGAAGGTCCATGAGAGAAATTACCCTACTCATGACCTAGAGCTAGCGACCATTGTGTTTGCCCTAAAGATTTGGAGACAGTATCTTTATGGCGAGAAATTTGAGCTATTCTCATATTACAAGAGCTTGAAGTACATCTACACCCAGAAGGAGTTGAATCTCAAGCAACAGAGGTGGATGGAGTTCTTAAAAGACTATGATTTTCAATACACTACCATTCGGGGAAGGCCAATGTAGTGGCTGATGCCTTGAGTAGAAAGTTCAACAAATAGGAGGAAGAAAAAGGCCAGATGTACCAGTTGATTGAAGATTTTAGGTTGGGTGTAAACCTTAACAAAAAGAAGCCTATCTTTACAATATGTCTTGCCAACCGTACCTATTACATCAAATCAAGGATGAACAGAGGCAAGACAAGTGGCTTGCTCAATTAATTGAAAGAGTCATACAAGGAAAGCATACAGACTTCAGGATGGATGCTGAAAACATCCTAAAGTTCGGGGAAAGGATATGTGTACCTCGGCTGGGATAGAACAAGCAAGTCATACTTGATGAAGCTCATCAAACTAAATATACCATGCACCCTAGTGGGGATAAGATGTACCAGAACCTCAGGAAAACCTACTGGTGGAGAAAAATGAAAAGGGATATAGCTAAATACGTCTCTAAGTGCTTAACATGTCAACAAGTGAAAGCAGAACACTGAAAACCCTCTGGAATATTACAACCACTTCCAATCCCTAAATGGAAGTAGGATAACATTGCCATGGATTTCGTCAGTGGTTTACCCAGAAACAAAAATGAGAAGATACTGTTTGGGTGATAGTGGATCGTCTCACCAAAGTGGTTCACTTCTTGCCAATCAGATCCACAGACCAAGTTAGTAAGCTGGGAGAAATGTATGTAAAAAAATCGTTAGACTTCATGGTGTACCCAAAACTATTGTGTCTAATAGAGACGCTCACTTTACTTCACAGTTTTGGCAAAGTCTACAGAAGGAAATGGGTACTAAACTCACCATGAGTACGACATTTTCCCCTCAGACGGATGGTTAGCCTGAGAGAATTATCCAGATTTTGGAAGATATGTTGAGGTCTTGCATTTTAGACTTCAAGGGGAATTGGAGCAAGTAATTAGACTTGGCGGAGTTTGCCTATAACAACAGTTATCAAGCAAGCATAAAAATGGTTCTATTCGAAGCTCTCTATGGAAGACCTTGCAGATCACCTACCAGTTGGGTTGAACTTGAAGATCAAGTATTAACTGGGCCAGACATGGTGGAAGAAACTAGAAACCAAGTCAAGTTAATACAAAAGAGACTGACTACTACATAGAGCCATCAAAAGAGCTACGATGACAAAAGGAGAAGACCATTAGAGTTACAAGTTGAGGACAAAGTATTTCTGAGGATTAGTCCTCAGAAGGGTATCAAAAGGTTTGGATTCAAAGGGAAGTTATCTCCAAGGTTTGTCGGACCCTTTGAAATACTTAGAAGAATCGAGGAATGTGCTTATGAGTTAGACCTACCACACCGAATGACTTTAGCACATAACGTATTCCATGTATCCATGTTGAGAAAATACGAACCTGATCCCTCTCACATCATTTACTGGGACGAAGTGAGTATTCAAGATGATGCTACCTACGAGGAAACAACGGTCAGAATCCTTGACCACAAGGTACAAAATCGAAGAACAAAAGATATCCCATTAGTGAAGGTGCTGTGGAAACATCACGAGGTAGAAGAAGCCACGTGGGAACTCGAAAGCGAGATGAAGACCAAGTACTGCATCTGTTCACAAGGAAAACCTAAATATGTACAAATTTCAAGGACGAAATTTTTTCTAAGGAGGGTAGGTTGTATAACATGTCGAAAAATTCATATGAAATTTGAATTTTTATTTAGAAAATTATACGAAATTGACGGATGAAAATTTTGGTAAGTTCTAGTTTACCCAAATGAAGAATAAAAAATCAATTTAATGGATTTTTGGGAGAAAATATATGAATATAATGTATAACATGGGATATCATAGCCAAAAATACAAGGATACGTTCAATTTTTTTATGAAAACAAGATTAGAAAGTCAATTGAGATCAAGAATTGGAAAAAATCCAAAAATAAAACAAGAAATTCAGCTGAAAAATAAAAAAAATAAACTTAAAACTGCATCCAACGGCCAGAAATGTGTAACCCGCATGATCTAAGATCCCACGGCCACGATCCGCACCAAATGCCCAGATGCACAGAATCATCATGATCAAACAGCCACGATCGATCCATCAAATCCAACGGTGCACAATGTAGGCGCAAAAACGTAATCACGATTCGAACACTGCACTCAAGGTTGATTGTGCAGCCAGGATCTGTGCTCACGGTTTGTTGATCACGAACTAAGATTCACACGCAGCACTCGAGGTCGATCCAACGGTCCAGATGCGTTTCGTTGATTGCAAATGAAGATCCGGTGCTGCGCTCGAGGACGATCCGATGATGTGAGGCATTTTCGTTGATCGCGAACGCTCGAGGACAATCTAAAGATCCAAAGTGTTTTTGTTAATCACAAATGAGATCCACGTGTGAAACTCAAGGATGATCCGAGTGCTAAGATTTGAGGCTCCGCTTTCGTTGATCGATCCAAGATCCGCGTGCGAAACTCGATGACAATTTGACGGCCCAGATCGAATGCTCCGAAATTAAAACCAAAAATTAAAGAAAAATCACGAAAAATCTGAATAAAATCCAAAAAAAAAGTTTCTAAAATCTGAAAATTGATTTCTAAATTCTAAAAAAAATTCAAAAAATACTCATTTTTTCTTAAAATTAGAAAGTACGAAATTAAAGAGAATTTAGGTGTTTTACTCCAAGAAAAACTCAAAAATTTCTATTTTTCTCCCTTTGAAAACCTATATAAACCCCCCTAGGCTCTCAATTCCTTCATTCCAAAAATAAGAGTTGAAATTGCCTCTTATTTTCTCTAAGCCTTTTTCTTGGCACCTCTTCCCATTTTTCTTTCCTCTTATTTGTGTGTGAGAAGTTCTTCTCTTGAATTGGGGAATTAAGTTGGGTGATCTTCATTGGCACTAGTACGTGAGAGAATTGCTGTCGAAATTTTGGAAGAAAGCGTCACAAGGTGGAAGTGATTTCTAGAATACCCTTATGTTTTTATTTAAATTCATGGCATGCTCATTGTTTGTGTGTTCTTCACTGAATTCAAAGATTTTCAATTTTAGTTCTAGAATTTTAAATGTTTATTTTAGTATTTTCAACTCTAACTTAAATTTTAAGGGCATCTTGCCCAAATTTTTTTTGTTTTTCTACTGAAAAGTATTTTAAAGTCTTCCGCTGTAATAATTAGTTTTTTTGAAAGGTTCAGTACTTTCAATTGTTTTCTTATTATGAATAAAATAGTTTGAATTTCTTTATCTCTTTACGTTTGCCTTGATTTTATTAAAGTAAAAATTTTGTATTCTTAAATTTTTATACAAAGGCACGAGACATTAAAAAGAAAAGAACAAGTAAGTGTCACTTGTAAAGTAACACCGGCCTAGCCTGCCATTTGGTTAAGTCCACTGTCAAGAGAATGGTGGTCATGTATACTGCTTAAAGATACAGGGGTTGGGTTGTTACAAATAAATCAAAATTATTTTGCTAAAATTTTAAAATGTCCAACTTGCATGAGATTATTTGGCTAACCGATACAATTGTTTAAATGATTTAGCTCTTCAATATTAGTTAGAATCTCGACTACAACAATTATGATAAGCACCAGGTAGTCATTTTAGATTTTCACACACAAATGAGCAGACTTTGAGATCAGTTGTCTCATGCTAATACAAATATAATTCATCCGATTTCTCCTAAAGTTTTTTAGTCATATCATCGTCATCAATTTATTCAATTTATGATGGGTATTCATGATGATTTCGAACATACTCATGCTTCTTTCCTTCATCGAACTCCTCTTCTCTACATGATGATGGGTATAGTGAGTTAATTTTGGAAGAAGAACGTCATGCCACTAAACTTAGCATGACACTTGACTGGGTCCTTGTGACTTCTACTCCTGTACTCAATGCTAAACATAGGATTTTCCCTGTTGCTTGGACAGTGCCTGGGGGAAGTAAGTCTAGGTTCAATAGACAATATTATAAGCATGGTTACTGTTAGTTGCATAGATAGTAACTCTATTATAGGTATTTTGCATATGTTTTGCATAGGTTAGATAGGAAATAAGACATATTTACTTATATATAGGTACATGAGCATTTATATAACCGTGGCATGTCGTTACATAGTTAGAGAATTCCAATATTGTTTTTATTCATTTATACTTGTGATTTAATACTTGAAGGTTTTTAGTTGTTTATCCAAGCTTACTCAAGCACACCAGGAAAGAAGATTGAAAAAAGGCCAAATCGCTGAATTTCCACTGACTACTGTGGTAGAAAAAACATATTATTGCGGTAACCAGAGCATGAATACAAAGAAACTATAGGAAGATCACTACCGTAGACCTCTATTGGGGTATCTAGAAGAGGGATAATTGTAGGAATTCATTATTGCGTACATTACCGCGATAACCCGAGAAAAAATTCAAAGTGAAGAATGATTACCGCGATAGCCTATGACGGTAGTGCGATTGTTGACCAGTTTTGTGAATTTTTAGGAAATTTGATTATCAAGACTACCGTGAACCATTACGACGATAGTGTGATTGAAATTACAATTTTAGGCTTGTCTAATTTGTGTTTTAGAAGTTTTAAGTGCTCAATCATAAATAGATAAGTAAATTAGGTTTTAAATATTAGTTTTTGATGGCAATAGTGAGAACTAGAGCAAGGAGGAGAAGAGAACAAAGAATAAGATCAAGGCTACAGTATGAATTCTTCTTTGTTTAATTCTTTGTTCTACAGTCTCTACAATATGTCAGGCTAAGTTAATTTATTCTAGGATGTAATTTTGATTGTAGGAACCCTTGATTCAGTATTTTATTAATCTATTTTGATGTTTGTATTTTGTACTTTGTGTTTTTATCGCTTTCTATTTACTGGCCATAGATAGGAAGATATAAGATTGTTAGACTAACTCAGGAGAGTTATTTGATGGTTCGATCATCAAAGTACAAACCTAGAAAGATCAATTAAATCAAGAAGTCATTGATTCTATAGGAGGTTGCACATGAATTTAGTTTCTGTTGCATTAGTTTGTTGATGGTATGCCTCAGGAGAGGGTATAAGGAGACGTAACTAATAGGTATTAGAAAGCCTCGAGAGAGGGTTTTAGTGAAAAGTGTCATAACCTGCATAATTAAGAATTAGATTAATTGAAATAAGAATTAAGGGGAATCACTTGAGATTTTATTTTCCTAGAAACTTAATTGATATAGTTTTCAAATTCAAAATTTGTTTGCTTTCTTATTTGGTTTAAGTTTAAGACATCCATACTTGATTTGTAGCCTTAATAAAATTGATACTGATAGTAGATTGGGATTTTAGATTTTTGGCAATCAACTGTTCCTTAAGGATGATGCTTGGTATCAACCATATATTACTATGGTGATGTTGTGCGCATGCAGTGTTAGCGACAATTACTTTGGGCATCTTTGTGCTCAATGTAGGGATAAAAGAGATGATCAGAGTAAAATAACTAATTCTCTTCGAACTATTATCATTTCTATCATTGTTGCGTCCACTATTACTTTAGCACTACACACATTTGAGGCACCTATTTATCACTTACTATAGTTGATTGTGAGTACTTGTTATCAAATTCTGTCTAGAACACCCACTGCTCTTTCAGTTTAATCAAATATTACCCCTCCTTAGTGTAACACACCGAGTCCCACTACATGACGATATTGTCCCCACTTAGCCAAGGACACACCGTGGGGGTTTTGTTCCTGGAAAGACTCGAACTCTAGCCACCCCCAAAAGGCCTCAGCACTAGTGAACACCAGCGTATGCACCCATAGCCCGGTCTCAACTCTAAGGTCCAGTCGATGTGGGATTATTACAATCCACCCCCCTTGGAGGCCATCTTGTCCTCGAAATGCACACTCGTTACACTCAGAGGTGGCTCTAATACCATTTTGAACACAGCGAGTCCCACTACGCGACGATGTTGTCCCCACTTAGCCACGGACACTGTGGGGGTTTTGTTCTTGGAAAGACTTGAACTCGAGCCACCCCCAAAAGGCCTTGACACTAGTGAACACCCGTGTATGCACTCATAGCCTAGTCTCAACTCTGAGGTCCAGCCAATGTGGGATTATTACACTTAGTTTATTGACTCTACTTGTTGCAATCACATAACTTCTAATGTTTCTTTAGTTTTCCCTAATAACAACAATATGCCTATTTTTTTAATTTATACTACTAATGGATCAAGTATGTCTCTCAGCCATATTGATATTGTATTCACACACAATCTTTCATTTCCTAATACACTCTATGTCCCAAAGTTATTACTTAACCTTCTTTCTATTGGACAACTTGTTGAAATTTTTTTTACCTTAACCTTTTTTGATGCGCAAGTTCAAAAAAATGGGCAAGTAATTGGGATTGAACGTAAAGTTAGTTTTCTTTTTGAACTCACTTCTCTACATGTACCCACTCTTAATCTTTCTATCACTGTGTTTGTTTCCACATCTAGTTTGTGGCATTCTCGCCTAGGACACACATCACTATTTGCGTTAAGTCTTTAGCTTCTACTAGTTGTGTAAGCAAAGTTAATTTTAAGAATCTTGATTACATTCATCATCAACTCAGCAAGTAGACTGCTTTACCATTCAATAAAAGTGAGTTTTTTTAGCCTCTTTTGATCTTGTCCACTTCGATATTTGGGGGCTTGCTTCCATACCTACTAAAGGAGGATCTAGATATTTCCTAATTTTCATTGACAACGTTTGTAGATATACTTGGTTGTCTTACTTAAGAGAACATTCATAATTACTTGATATTTTTCGTGATTTTCTGTAATAACCCAAAATTTTGTCAAATAATAAGTTTAATGAAATTAAATGGAATAAGTTAAGTGAAAAAAAATAATTCAAAAATTTTAAGACATCTTTGAGTTGGCAAATGAAAAATAATATATAAATAAGACCTTAATTTGATATTTAAATAAAAATGTCAAACTAAAAGAGTTGTTTAAAAAAAAAGAAAAAGAAATAAAGTATATATATATATATATAGGTTAATGTGGGTATGAATAATGTGTGTGTTAGCATAATAAATGTTAATACTACATATAATAGGAATACATATATAAAAAATTTATATAATTAAATAAAAATGTAGTATACGTGTATAAATAAAATATTATATAAATATTAATTTATAATTACATAAATTATCATCTGAAAATGAAATATGAAATGAATAAAAAAAATATATGAAAATGAAAAATGTAGATTATTTAATTGTTGGCATTAAAGATATTAAAGCAATAAAAAAATATCTAATAAATGTAATGTTAAATAATTAGAAAGGAAAAAATATTAGTAAGACCATAAAATAGAAGGGAATATGCAAAAAAAATCAAGTTTTCATCAATTAGAATGTGTCTAATTAGCAAAATTCGGATAATAACATTATTAGAAAGCAAATTGGTAATTAGAAACTGCATCCAACGGTCCAAAACAAATTTGCAAAATCCAACGAATGAAATTGAAGCCCAAAACAACGCCCAGGAGCACCGAATCACAAAGATCCAACAGCCCAGAAACGATCTGTCTCATCTAACGATTCAGATTCAATCCTCTGATCACGAATGACACTGCACTCGAGGTTCATCATGTGGCCTGGATCGGTGATCAAGATCAGATGCTGTGCTCGAAATCCATCCAACAACGGAGATCAAAGCCGCAGGAATAAATCGCGAACGATGCTGCGCTCGAGGATAATCGGATGGGCTGGATTCGAGACGTCTTCGATTGACCACGAAACAATGCGTCACTCGAGGTTGATTAATGGTCCAAGATTGGTTCGTTCGATTCAACGGCCCAGATGTGTTTCTTTAATCACAAACCAGATCTGCATACTGTGCTCGAAGACGATCAGACGAATCAGATTTGATTCGTTTTTGGATGATCGCGAACGCGTGTTGTGCTCGAGGCTCATCCGACGGTGAAGATCTTAGACGCCTTGATGATCGTGCTGCGTTTGACGAAATCAAGCGGTCCAAATCAGATCATCTGCGTTGACGAGTTCGAAGAAGATCCGACAGCCCATAGCTAACCCAAAAATCTTAAACCGTGATTTGATGCAGTGATCGAGGAAAATCCAACGATCCAGATTTAATGCTCTGATTAAATTGAAATTAAATAACCGAAAATAAGAAAAAAATTTGAAAAAAATCTGAAAAATTCCAAAAATATTCGAAAAATTGTGTTTCCAAATTCCAAACTCACTTGCTATTTTCCTATGCTTGGGGGGCACGAAAATTTGAATAATTAGCAAGTTTCCTACAAAGAAAACACCAAAAACTTACCATTCTACATTATTTTGAATTCTATATAAAGGACCCCTAATGCTCACATTGTGTTCATCCCAAATCAAGAGCATACTAATCCCTCTTAACTCTCTCTAGCCTTCTTCTTGGCAATCCCTTCAGTTCTTGAGTGTTCTTGAACTGTTCTTGAGTGTTTGGAAGCCTTGAAGTAACGGAACTCTACCGAATTTCAGAGGCATGCAGAAGAGACATTTTGAAGGTGGAAGTGACTTCTAACTTCTATTTCTTTATTTTAATTTGAATAAGTCTTGCATGTGTGATAATGTTTTGAAGATGATTGATTGAATATAGGTTTTAATATGCATGCTTTATTTATTTGATGTGCCATGAATATACATGTTATGCATGTTTAGAAATTAAGAATATTGATACATGTTATACATAAATTGTGCTAGGAATAAATATTTAATGATTCATGTTTTGTATATGTTGAATCGATGGTTTAATCCGATATTGTATGTTTTATCACTAAGAAAAGATTAAATAATAATTCAATCCACGTACTGGTGCGATGATGGACTGCATAGTGTCATCGTGTGTATTCTACCCCTAACCCGGCTTGCCGATTTACCTTTGACGATTTTGAACTGGGTTTCCAAGAGTGATCCCACTTCATAGATATTGGGGTTTGAGTTTTCGTTTGTCATGCTCTCTCCCTATGATGTGGAACATAGAGATTAAACTCTTTCGGTCCGAATGTAAACTATAAACAAGAATTTGTTTGAATCGCCTAATGTACAAAGTGTTTGATATGCTTGGTTTGTTTGAATTGAAATAATGATTTAGATGTTTAGAAAGATCCACTGGGCTATATGCTCACCTCTTCCTTCTATTTTTCAGGTAATTGATTTACATGAAGACCATGAAAATTAGTTAGGGTCTTTTATTTAAAAAGTTTTTAATTTCTATGTAAGGGCATGTTGCCCAAGTTTTAAATCTTCCGCTGTAATAGTTTTCTTCAAGATCAAATTATGTACTCAATTGTATTGAGTTTATGAATTTCAGTTATTTCCTATACTATTGCCTTATTAAATTATTAAATTTAAGTTATGTTCTATTAAATACAATCAAGGCATGAAATAATTGAAATAGAAAGAAAGTCAAGTATGTGTCACTTGTAAAGTAACACCGGCCCGGCCTGCCGTTTGGTTTAGCCCATCGTCAAGAG
>JAJIYU010000254.1:0-62014 GCA_030144865.1 Tinospora cordifolia | reverse complement strand
GATCGGTAACTCTGGCAGAACGGGTTTCTCTATGCTCGCTGGTATGGGACGGTGGAGTATAGTGGGCTCGGGAACCTTAGTTATCGAGACATTTGCAAAATTGTTTGGGTGTGGCTCTGTTCTGAGTGAAAGCCTAAGTGGAAGGGGTAGAGTGGTATGAGACACTTGAACCTGAAAGCTTAGGTGGAAGCTTGGGACCTTGCTGTGCTAGTGTGATTGTGTGATTGTGTGATATGCATGCTGTAATGTACAATTGCTTTGAGACCAAATCCTGTACCATGCATGAAAAAAACCTAGAAGAAAAACCTTTTAGGCCACTGAACAAATCGAGAACCTAGAGACATAAATCTAGAGTCATGGTAGCACGAACAGAACAAAAACTTGAGGAAACGAAAACAACATATGATGTAGGAAAGATAACCATTTCTCAAGTCTGGAAAAGCATTTAGTATCTCGAGGATAAGAAAAGATGGGTGAGTACCCTAGATGAATGTCCTAATTAAAACTTCTATGATACCTTGTGGGATACTAAAGTGGCTTTGGCTTATAGATAATAGAAGGAATCCAAGAAAACACCAATGCACCTGATCAAAGTAACCAAGGGGGCGGCAACTTTTTCCTATCACCAGAGATAATAGTAGAAATCATTCGACAGGTGGTCGAGCAAGTGATGAGGACTCTACAGTCATAGCCTAAGGTTCAGAATAAACTAAGAATGGAAAATAATGAACTAGTCATTCCTCTAAAACTAACCATGTCCAAAGGAACGACAGTTGAGATTAATTCAATCAAAAAGGATATCCACTTCAAACGCTCTGTAAGGAACAAAAACAAGAAACAGAGAAACCAGATGCCCAGAAAAAGAATAAGAGTGGTGGGATGGCACCACAAATTCGGAACCAGGGACAAAATAAAGATGAACTAAAAGAACAGGCGGGGAAGCAGGGAATGTGCTATGTGTGCAGGCAGAAGGGTCATTTGGCAAGAAACTACCCGATTACATCCACCCAAGCTCCTCAGCCACAAGATAATCAGGGCTATGGTCAGAACCAAGCCAGAATGTTTGTTGTTGAGACTCAGGAAGATCAAGACCCTCAGTAGAAACACTCATAGTCCAATGTTAGGACAAATGAACTAATTCTGAATATGAGTACTAGTAGGGAGACCTTTAGATGGCTATATGTTAGCATTCATGAATTTTAAGTTGAAATAAGGTTTTGTACCAATTATCTCTATTAATGAAAATTTTCCCTTAAGAACTCTTGTCGTTACATTTTGAATATCCAAAAATGGAAAGTATGGGAATAGAAAGTGTGAGTAGTAACCCTAGAACCTGTCGTATGGCAAGAAGTGACAAAGGAACTTTTACCCTCAGATAGATTGAGAACTTAGGGCTAGGTATGACCCTAAATGAAAGACAAGCCTATCTCTATAGCAAGTCCTGCCATTGGACCTGTTGCATCGAATCAGGGATGAACAAAAGGCTCACATAGAGGAAATTGAATAGGACAAGCATACTGACTTCAAGTTAGATGCTGAGAATACCCTAAGGATCTGTATATCTTAGAATGGATAGAGTAAGCAGATCATCCAATAGTGAAGGATAAGTATTCCCTACCAAAATGACCCATTCGATCATTCGGAGAAGCCACCATCACTTAAGAAATGATCTAGGGTCAAAAAAAAAAAATCAACAGTTGAGAATCAGGGAGTCTGTTATGTATGAAACGACCTATTAAGGAACATATAAGAATATAATGAACCAAACAGTTAGATATCGTCTTGATCAAGAGACGCAACTTATGAAACACAATCTTGCTAAATTTAGCAAACGATAGCCAAATTTCTTAACCATGTAACTTCGAAAACACCAGAGGCTGTCACCAAGATAGTTACAAAGACTCAAGCCCTTAGGCTTATCAAATTAGTCAAAACCAACCCATTTACCAGAAATCCTTAACGAAATGACGCACGAATAAATGTATATGAATTTCGACGACGAAATTCTTTTAAGGAGGGTAGGTTGTAATACCCCAAAATTTTGTAAATTATTTTCAAAGATTTTAATAAGATTTTTGGGTGCAAATTGCATGTTGGCATATGAAAAAAATAAAATACTACGCAAATAAGACCTTAATTTGATAATTAAATAAAAATGTAGTGTGCATGTGTTTATTAAAAATGAATCAAACATTATGAAAATATTAATTTATAATTACATAAATTATTGTCTAAAAATGAAATAAGAAATAAATAAAAATACATGGGAAAGGAAAATGTAGATTATCATTAAAATATTGAAGAAATGAAAAAAAAAATCAAATAAATGCAATATAAATAATTAGAAAGGGAAAAATATTAGTAAGTCCATAAAATAGAATGATTTGTGCAATACAACCAAATTTTTATCAATTAGAAAGTGTATAATTGCTAAAATTCGGATTATAGAAGTTTTAGAAAGTGATATTGTAATTAGAAACACGATCCAACAGTCCAAACTCGATCTGTCCGATCCAACGAATGAGATTAAAGCCCTAAACAACATCTAGGAGCACCGACTCACCAGGATCTGACGGGGCACAATCAATCTCTCCAATCCAACGGTCCAGATCACGGGCGCAGATTTTACCGTAAAATTGGACCGCACACTGTGTTCGAGGAAGATCCAACGAGCCAGATCAAAGCCGGAGTCGAAAATCGCGAATACATCGCGATCGAGGAAGATCGGACAGTCCAGACGCGTTTCGTTGATCGTGAAATCAGAGCGCGTACAAAACTTGAGGTTAATCCGAGCATCCAGATCAAAGCCGTTTTCGTAATCGCGATCCGTCGTGCTGCGCTCGAGAATAATCCAACGTCTGAGATCGAACTCGCCTAATCCAACGGTCAAAGATCCATCCGCAAAAACTAATTCGTGATCTGTTGATGCGATCGAGGAAGATCCGACGGCTGCGATTAAGCTGCACTGATAAATAACCGAAAATTCGAAATTAAATCCGAATAAATTCGAATAAAATCTAAAAAAGATCTCAAAAAATTTTTATAAACTTGGTTTTCCAATTCCAAACCAACTTGTTAATTTCCTATGCTTGGGGGGCACGAAAATTTGAATTTTTGCAAGTTTTCCACCTAAAAACTTACCATTTTACACTAGTTTGAAGCCTATATAAACCCTCCATGCTCACAAATCAAATCATCCCAAGCAACAAGAGTTGAGTTTTCATCTTGTGCTTCAAGTCCTCTTCTTAGCACCCCTTCTCACTTTTCTTTTCTCTCTTGAGTGTGAGAAGTTCTTGGTTTGGGGATTCTTCTTGGGTGATTGTCTTGGTGTTTGAGCATTGGGAACTATTGCTTCAACTTTGGGGAAAACTACATATTAAGGTGGAAGTGATTTCTCTTACACCCCTTTTTCTTATTCAAAGTTCTAGCATGTTCATTGTGTGTATGGTTTTAAAATCAAAAGATTTTCAGTTCTAGTATTCTAAAGTAATTTTCAGTTTTAGATTTGATTCATATTTGAATTTATGCATGCATATTGATCATGTCATGCCTAGTATCATGTTTAGGTTTTATTTCAATATGTGATGCATGATTTTTAGTATTCCATGATTGAATTTTCAGTTTGATCATATGCTGAATTTATCTATTTTAGTCTCATGTTCTGAAATTTATTTTATGATTTTAGAATATGTGATCTAACAAAGATGATGGTGATAATAACCACGTACCATCATAGCACACATGTGGGGTGTTATGGATGTTCTTTTCATATGGTATGCCCATATGGTTTCTTTACCTAAGTGCTTGGTTGGTGGGTAAGCTCCCTTGAAGTCCAAAAGTCCAATGAAATTGGCTATGAAAAGCCATATTTCACTCTAAGGAGGTCCTTAGAAAAGAACATTAAGGGCTTCAAAAACCCTTTTGGTCTAAATCACAACTTTAAACAATTGGTTGTTTGAGACGCCTAATGTATGCAAGTGTTTGAATTATGGATGTCCTATTGTTTTGAGTTTGAAAAATGGTTGTTTGATAAAGATCCACTGAGCTATGTGTTCACCCCTTCCTCTTTTATTTTTTAGGAAATTAAATTATGAAGGCTATGGAAATTAGATAGTTTTTGATTTAGCAAGTTTCTATTTTCTTAAAAGTTTCCTTTCAAGGTAAGGGCATGTTGCCCAATTTTGAATAAGACTTCCGCTGAAAGTTAGTATTTCTATTTTGAGATTATTGATCAACAATGTAATAGTTTACAAAGTTATGTACTTTCTTTTATTAATAAAGAAGTTGAATTTTTCTTTACCTTTAATTGTCTTGATTTTATTAAATGTGAATTTGTACTGTTAAGTTTATTCTAAGGCATGTGGTATTGAAAAATAGAAAGTCAAGTGTGTGTCACTTGTAAAGTAACACCGGCTCGACCCGCCAATTGGTTAAGTCCACTGTCGAATAATGGTGGTTGTCCAAAACTCAATGAATGTGGGGGTTGGGGTGTTACAACACATGTGAAAAAACCAAATTAGAAGGGTTTGAAATTTGAAATGTGCACCCAAAAACCCTAGTCGTCCCACGCACATAAGCCAAGAAGACCAAAATAAAAACTTCCTTTTCTCCCCTTTTGGCGCCAACTCATGGGTGTACACTAAAGGGAGCACCATACTTGGAGTTTGAATTATTTAGTGAGTTTCCTTAAGCTTAAGATTAGCACATTAGACTATGATATAGTGTCCCTTCAAGTTTGATTGCATACTCCCCTTGCTTGACATCCAAGTATAGAGAAATAGCAAGCATTCTATGTGAGTTGGTGTGATGAGCAAGCAAGGGATCCAAATAAGAAAGTTTTATGAGCAAGATCCTATCTAAAGGAGTATGTCCTAACTAAGATTACCATGATTCCAAGTCTGAAAATATTCTCTAATATTAATTAAGAAATAGGCTAGAGAATCAAATATTAGCTCATGAGAATTTGGCAAGCTTAAGTGGGCCCATGAGCACACTTGCCCTATTCAAGCCTAGTCGTCCACCTTGGTTTGGAAAGTTGCCCAACTTTGTGAGTTTCCCAAGCTGCACTAGACATCCCCTAAGTGCTAATAACACCTACAAATACCCACTCTTGCTCACATTCATCTCATCCCAAAGCCAAGAGTTGACACTTTCCTCTTTGCTTGTACTTGCCCTCTTCTTGGCACCTCTTCTCACTCTCTTTTATTTCTTATGTGAAAAGCTCTTATTTTAGTATTTTAGAGAGTTGTTGAAGTAGTTTTGTTGGTGGTTAGAAGTTCTTGAAGTTCTGAAAGTGTAGATAAGGGGAACTTCTACCGGATTCTGCAAAGAAACTCAAATTAAGGTGGAGGGGATTTCTTAAACCTCTATTTTGTTATTTTAAATTTTTAGCATGTTCATGCTTGTTTAAATTCTAATTTTCAACATGTCTTATTTTAGTTTCACCATGTTTAATCATATTTTAATTTTATTTAGCATGTTTTATGTTTTAATCACTCATGAGCGCATGTCATGCTTAGAATCCATGTTTAGGATTTGATTCAATGTTTCAAGCATGTTATGTGATATTTTCATGTTTTCTTGGTTGTTTAAAATTCTAAAATTTATATTCTAAATTTCTTTCATGATTATGTGATCTTAAACATAAGAAAATGAAGATAAGAACCACGTACTGTCATAGTGACCCGTATGGGTGCTATGGTTGTTCTTAACACATGCTTGGAGTGTGTGGTTATGTGGCGCAACTAAGGGATACTTGGTATGTGGCATCCAATAGAAAGTGATAAAGAAATGTCTTTCCACTCTAAAGAGGGGTATCTAAATTAAAAACATCAAGGGAGTAGAATCCCTTTCAGTCTTGACGTCAACTACAACCAAAAAGTTGTGTGAATAACTTAATGCATGGAAGTGTTTGAATTTGGATGTGCTATTAATTTGAATTAGTAACTTAGTTGTTTAATGAATGATCCCTTAGGCTATGTGCTCACCCCTTCCTTCTATTTTTAAGAAAATTGAATTACATAAAGACTATGAATTTTTAAAAGTCTACTTTTAGAAAGTTTATATTGTAATGCGTAATGCCCCAAATTTTGAATTAAAGACTTCAGCTGAATTTTACTTTTGAATTTAAGAGTTATGTACTCAATTTTTGGATTTAATTTCATGAATATAATCTTTTTATTTTATTTGAATAAAAATTTGAAATTTTCCTTTATTCACTTGCATTATATTGTTGAATATTAAACTTAATGAAAGTGTATTTATGATTATTTCAATAAGTGTTAGAATAAAGGAATTGAGATACAAGTTGTGTACTTATAAATGTAACATAGGACCTAACCGCCTTGTGGTTAAGCTTAAACCTATTTCTAGGGGATTGAAGTGTTACAAAGGTGGTATCAGAGCCTGGGCTTTAAGTGCCTTGGGCTAGAATTAGAAAGTCAATCAGTGGTTGTTTGACTAAAATTAGAAACTCAAATTAAGGTTTCACTTTGAATTGAAGTGAATGCCTTGGGCTAGAATTAGAAAATCAATCAGTGGCTGTTTGATTAGAATTAAAAACTCAAACTAAAGTTTCACTTTGAATTGAATGGAACATTTGAATGCCCTACCTTCTATTTTTGAAATTGAAAAATATTTTAGAAACTGTTTTCAAAAAGGAAATATATGTATTTCAAATATTTTGTTTGGATACAAAGACTACAAGTTTAGCTAATAGTGGATAAGTCTTGTCTCAAGTAAAGCTAAACATTGAAAGAGAGGTAGGTTATCCCGCCCTAAAAAGCGCGGTTGCTAAGCAGACTTCGATTTCACTGCCCGATCTGGAGTTTGTCCCACCAGCTTGTATGAGTAATCTGAGTTGAAGAACACCTTTACTTTTTATAAAAGAAAATTAGAAGGTGAAAAATTAGGGCAAGGAATCGAATAGATGTCAAAAAAGATGCCAAAGGTCTCAAGTAGACAAAGATTGTGAGTCAACCAGACGGAATCTTAGGTTTAGGGGAAAGACCTTAGGTAGAAACGTGGTGTAGCCATGGGTGGCATAGTGGATCAAAAGCATAAATCTTTAAGACATAGGCTAGAGAATGAAACTTGTGTGAAAACAGAAAATTGTTTGATTAAGACACGGGATTCAGTTTCTATGTAGTATGGGATGAATAGGAATTTGGGGTTATGGAGGAAGTCTGGACTCGAAGAATGATGGACCATGTGTGGTGAATTATCGGTAACTCTGACAAAACGAGTTTCTCTACGCTCGCTGCTATGGGACAGTGAAGTATAGTGGGCTCGAGAACCTTAGTTATCGAGCAATTTGCCAAATTGTCTAGATGCTTTGTTCTGGGTAAAAGCTTAAGTGGAAGGGGTAGAGTGGTATGGGGTGCTTGAACCTGAAAACTTAAGTAAAAGCGGGGAACTTTGCTATGCTAGCATGATTGTATGATTGTATGATATGCGTGTTTTACTATTTATTTACTTTGAAACCAAATCTTGTCCCCATGCATAAAATGAACCTAGAAGAAAAACCTTTAAGCCATTAAACGGATTGAGAACCTAGAAATTGAATCTAGAGTCCTGATAGTACGAACGTCTGATGAAAAGAATACTGACGGGTTCAAGAAGGGTAGCAATGGCCACACATTGTTTCAAGAGACCGGCCAAAAGTTGGTGGCATATGATGAGGATGGACCCTGACACAGATGTTGAGAAGATGAACTGGGAAGAATTCAAGAAAATTTTCTATAACAAGTTCTTCTTGGAGGCTACCCTAAGAAAGCTACAAGAAGACTTTGTAAAACTCAATCGAAGAGATCTCCCCCTTGACTGAGTACGAGAGAAAATTTATTGAGCTAGCCAAGTTTTCTCAAGAATTGATCTGGGAGGAGAGGATGAAGGCTAATAGGTTTATTTAGAGTCTCAAGATTGAGATCTGCAAAGTGGTTATGACTTTAGGTTAAAGACATATAGGGATGTCTTTGAAAGAGCTCTGATCCTTTAGCAAGAACTCAGCCTGGAGCAAAGGTTGAAAGGGAAGAATAAGAGGCCTTGGAGTGAAAATGATCAAGGGGCTCAAAAGAAAAGAAAGAATGGTGGGAAAGCAACAAATACATAGAAACAGGGGCAGGCCAAGAATGAGTCAAGGGAATAAGCAAGGAAGCAAGGGCATTGTTTTGTGTGCAACTAGAAAGGTCATCTGGCTAGAGATTGTCCTAACACACAAGCTCAAGCTCCTCAACAACACCCACAACAGGGAGGAGGTTAGAACGGTCGTCCTCAGGGGAGGCAACAGCAGTCGAATGCCAATCAGGGGCATAACCAGGGCTGTGGGCAGAACCAGGCCAGAATGTTGGTTGTTGAGACTCAGGAAGACCCGGTCCCTACAGTGAAAGGTACATTTTTGTTATTCAATGTTGTTGTGAAATTATTATATGACTCGGGTGCCTCTAAATCTTCAATTTTTTGAAGAACTAGCTAATAGGTTACAACTTGTGACGAAAACACTACCTGTGACTTTGAATGTGTCTACACCAATAGGGACCACTGTGACTTCAAAAAGAATGTGTGTAGTTGTGATCTAAGGTTTGGGGATAAACTCTTAATATTTGACCTATGTACCTTACCTTTTTATGGCTATGATGTAATCTTGGGAGTGGATTGTTTAGACCAGTACTAAGCCCAGATAGATTTTCCTAAAACATGAGTGACCATAACCCTACCTTCGAGGGAAATCTATAGAATCAATGGGGATATGCGGGGATTACCAAGAAGTCCAACCATAGCCATGTTGAACTGCTCAAGGCAGAAGAATGAGTTCAAGGAACTCTATGAGGAAGAACCTCTTGAACTAAAAGGAATCCAAGACCTAGCAATGGTTAGTGAGTACGAAGATGTGTTCCAGACGACTTACCTAGACTACCACCTGCTAGAGAGTTAGAGTTCAAGATTGAACTTCACCCTAGAACCAACTCTATCGCAATACCCCCTTACAGAATGGCACCAGTAAAACTAATCAAGTTGAAGTCTCAACTCATCGAACTCCCAAAAAAAGGTTTTATCAGGCTAAGTGAGTCACCTTGGGAAGCTCCAATACTATTTGTAAAGAAGAAAGATGGTTCTATGAGACTTTTTGTCGATTATCGAAGTTGAACCAAGCTATAGTGAAGAATAAGTATCCTTTGTCAAAGATTGATGACCTATTTGATCAATTGAGGGGAGCCACCCATTTCTCAAAGATTGATCTTAGGTCGGGTTATCACCAGTTAAGAATCAAGGAGTTCGATATACCCAAGACTACTTTAAGAACAAGATATGGACCTTTTGAGGTCACCGCGATGCCCTTTGGTTTGATCAATTCCCCAACATTATTTATTGACTTGATGAACCGAGTATTTAGACAATATCTTGAACAGTTTGTAGTGGTATTCGTAAATGACATTCTAATCTACTCCAGGTCATAGGCTAAACACTTAGAACACTTGCAAATAGTGTTGGAGACCCTCAGAAGGCATTAATTATATGCCAAGTTCAACAAGTGTGAGTTTTGGATGAAGACAAAAGGTTCATCCAAGATTCTTCCAAACTAGCAAAACCTATGACCAAGCTAACCAAGAAGTGAGTTTAGTTTGATTGGAATGAGAAGTGTGAACAATCATTCCAAGAACTGAAAAAGAGATTAACTAGAGCCCTATCCTAGTCACTCCAACCCATGGTGTTACCTATACTCTCTATATTGATGCCTCGTTGAGTGGACTTGGAGCAGTGTTGATACAGGAAAGATGAGTAATCACTTATGCCTCGCGATACCTGAAGGTCCATGAGAAGAATTACCCTACTCATGACCTAGAATTGGCAGCCATCGTATTTGCCCTGAAGATTTTGAGACACTACCTTTATGGTGAAAATTTTAATCTATTTTCAAATCATAAGAGCTTGAAATACATCTACACCCAGAAAGAGTTGAACCTCAGGCAACGTAAGTGGATGGAGTTCCTCAAGGACTATGATTTCCAATTACACTACCATCTGGGGAAGGCCTGTGTGGTGGATGATGCCTTAAGTAGAAAGTTCAACCACCAGGAAGAAGAAAAAGGCTAGATGTACTAGTTGATCGAAGACTTTAGGCTGGGGATAACCTTGAATGACAAGCAAGCCTAACTTTATATCATGTCTTGCAAACCAAATCTACTACATCATATTAGGGAGGATCAGAGGCAAGACAAGTGGTTTGTGGGTTTGATAAAAGGAATTGAACAGGGTAAGCATTCTGACTTTAGGTTAGATGTTGAGAATATCCTAAGGCTCAGAGAGAGGATCTATGTACCTCAGAATGGATAGAGTAAGCAAACCATACTGGATGAGGCTCACCAAACCAAGTATACAATGCATCCAGATGGAGATAAGATGTACCAAAACGTCAAAAAGACTTACTGGTGGAGAGGAACAAAGAGGGACATGGCTAAGCATGTTGCCAAGTGCTTAACCTGTCAACAAGTGAAAGCGAAACATTGGGAACCTTTGGAATGTTGCAACCACTCCCTATCCCTGAACGAAAGTGGGATAACATTGCCATAGATTTGTCAATGGTTTGCCTATGAATCAGAAAGGAGAAGATACTGTTTGGGTGATGGTAGACTGTCTCAGCAAAGTGGCTCACTTCTTGCCGATTAGATCCACAGACCAAGTTAGTAGGTTGGGAGAAATTTATGTCAAAGAAATCGTCAGGCTTCATGGTAGACCCAAGACTATTGTGTCTGATAGGGATTCTCGCTTCACTTCACAGTTCTGGAAGAATTTAGAAAAGGAGATGGGTACTAAGCTTGCCATGAGTAAATCATTTCACCCTTAGACGGATGGTCAGTTTGAGAGAGTTATCCAAATTTTAGAGGACATGTTGAGGTCTTGTGTTTTAAAGTTTAAGGAGAATTCGAGCAAGTACTTACATTTGGCAGAGTTTGCCTATAAAAATAGTTATCAACCGAGTATTAAGATGTTTCCATTCGAGATTCTTTATGGAAAACCCTGCAAATCACCTACCTGTTGTGCTGAACTCGAGGATCGTATATTAACTGGACCAGATTGGTGAAAGAAATGAAAAACCAAGTCAAGTTCATACAGAGGAGGCTGACTACAACACAAAGTCGTCAAAAGAGCTATGCTAATAAGAAGAGAAGATCACCAGAGTTCCAAGTTGGAGACAAGGTAATTTTAAGAATTAGTCATCAAAAGGGCATCAAGAGGTTCAGATTCAAAGGAAAGTTATCTCCGAGGTTTGTTGAACTCTTTGAAATAATTAGAAGAATTAGGGAATGTGCTTATGAGTTGGACCTACCAAACCAAATGGCTTCAGCTCCTAACGCATTCCATGTATCCATGTTGAGAAAGTACGAACTTGACCTATCTCACATCATCCACTGGGAGGAAGTAAACATTCAAGATGATGCTACTTATGAGGAAATAGCAATCAGAATTCTTGACCATAGAGTACAAAGTCTACGAACGAGGGATATCCCATTAGTAAAGGTACTGTGGAAACATCACGGTGTGGAAGAAGGTACTGGAAAACTTGAAAGTAAGATGAAGATCAAATATCTACACCTATTTACTAGAAATCCTTACTTATGTACAAATTTCGAGGATGAAATTTTTCTAAGGAGGGTAGGTTGTAATACCCTAAATTTTTTGTACTCAATTAAATGGAATTTATCATTTATTTAGTGAAATTTGGGTGCAAAATGAAATTGACCTCATTTTCAAGGATAAATTTGGCAGGTTCCAAAACTCTCATTTAGTGACCTTTAGGGACCCAAAACAACTTGAAATGAAGTAACATAACATGAACCAACTAATTGGGCAACATATTAAAAAATTAGAACAATTGGTCAAGTCATGTCATCCCTACCTATTACTTTTCCTCTGGGCAGTAACGAGGGATCAATTGAGATTGATTCAAATTGCACATTCGGCTTTGGCATGCTTCAATGGAATGACCGGGCAGAGTCGAACCCCCATAGGAGTGTTAGGGTTTTCATTTGCCAAACACCCTTTAAGGGATCCAAATTAGGAAAGAATTGGCATTTAGGGTACTTCAGGGATTAAAATTACCTGAAACGAAACGGAATGACATGAACTAACAAAATGAATGACGTATCCAAAAATTAAAACAATTGGCCAAGATTTGGATTTTCATTTGTCTGGTGACCTTAGTGGGTCTTAAATAAGGAAAATGTTTTAGAAAAAATCACTTTGGGCCAAACCATACCTCAAAATATGCATTAGGTTCATGTGATTTTAAAACTATAGGATATGAATCATAATTCCTTGTAAATAAGGATATATTAATTTTTATTTAATTTCTGTAAACCCATGAAGTCATGGCCACCCCAAACATGTGCAAGTCACATGGGTGGAACACCATGATCATGTGCACCCTACCGTACCCTACCCAAAGCTTCATGGAACATGTCCATTATTTGAATTCATGAAAAGTGTTCGCATATGCCATACAATTGATCATGTATGCCAACACCTACCCAAGGAATGAGATGTCCCATAGGAATTGGAAAATCCAAGAAGAGTGATTCCATGTACACCATACTTGATCATGTATACCATGCCCTATTTGTGCTAAACTAGCCCACATGTATGTGTATGTATGCACATGTGAACAACCCAAATTAGAAGGGTTTGAAATCTGAAACATGCACCCAAAAACCCTAGCTGTCCCATGCACATAAGCCAAGAAAACCAAAATAGAAACTTCTTTTTCTCCCCTTTTGGTGCCAACTCATGGGTGTACACTAAAGAGAGCACCATACTTGGAGTTTGAATTATTAGTGAGTTTCCTTAAGCTTAAGATTTGCATATTAGACTATGATATAATGTCTCTTCAAGTCTGATTGCATACTCCCCTTGCTTGACATCCAAGTATAGAGAACTAGCAAGTATTTCATGTGTGTTGGTGTGATAAACAAGCAAGCAAACAAAATAAGAAAGTTTTATGAGCAAGATCCTATCTAAAGGAGGACGTCCCAATTGATATTATCATGATTCAAGTCTGAAAATATTCTCTAATATTAATTAAGAAATAGTCTAGAGAATCAAATATTAGCTCATAAGAATTTGGTAAACTTAAGTGGGCCCATGAGCACACTTGCCCTATTCAAGCCTAGTCGTCCACCTTGGTTTGGAAAGTTGCCAAACTTTATGAGCTACCCAAGCTGCCCTAGACGTCCCCTAAGTGCTCATAAACACCTATAAATACCTCCTCTTGCTCACATTCATCTCATCCCAAAGCAAAGAGTTTACACTTCCCTCTCTGCTTGTTCTTACCCTCTTCTTGGCACCTCTTCTAACTCTCTTTTATTTCTTGCGTGAAAGGCTCTTATTTCAGTATTTTAGAGAGTTTTTGAAGTAGTTTTGTTGGTGGTTAGAAGTTATTGAAGTTCTAAAAGTATAGAAAAGGGGAACCTCTGGTGGATTTTACAAAGAAACTCAGATTAAGGTAGTGGGGATTTCTCAAACCTCTACTTTGCTATTTTAAATTTTTAGCATGTTCATGCTTGTTTAAATTCCAATTTTCAGCATGGATTATTTTAGTTTCAGCATGTTTAATCATATTTTAATTTTAGTTTAGCATGTTTTTATGTTTTAATTACTCATGAAGGCATGTCATGTTTAGAATCCATGTTTAGGATTTAATTCAATGTTTCAAGCATGCTATGTAATGTTTTCATGCTTTTTTGGTTGTTTAAAATTCTGAAATTTATATTCTGAATTTCTTTCATGATTATGTGATCTTAAACATAAGAAAATGAAGATAAAAACCACGTATCGTCATAGTGACCCGTATGGTGCTATGGGTGTTTTTAATAGGTGCTTGGAGTGTGTAGTTGTGTGGCACAACTAAGGGATACTTGGTGTGTGGCATCTAATGGAAAGTGACAAAGAAATGTCTTTCCACCCTAAAGGGGTATCTAAATTAAGAACATCAATGGAGTGGAATCCCTTTCAGTCTTAACATCAACTACAACCAAAAAGTTGTGTGAATCACTTAATGCATGAAAGTTTTTGAATTTGGATGTGCTATTGATTTAAATTAGTAACTTAGTTTTTTAATGAATGATCCACTGGGCTATGTGTTCACCTTTTCATTCTATTTTTCAGGAAATTTAATTACATGAAGACTATGAATTTTTGAAAGTCTACTTTTAGAAAGTTTATATTGTAAGGCACAGTGCCCAAATTTTAAATTAAAGACTTCCGTTGAATTTTACTTTTGAATTTTAGAGTTATGTACTCAATCTTTGGATTTGATTTCAAGAATGCAATCTTTTTATTTGATTTGAATAAAGATTTGAAGTTTTCCTTTATTCACTTGCATTACCTTGTTGAATATTAAATTCAATGGAAGTGTATTTATGAGTATTTCAATAAGTGCTAGAATAAAGGAATTGATATGCAAGTTGTACACATATAAATGTAACATAGGACCCAACCAGCCTTGTGATTAAACTTAAACCTATTTCTAGGGGGTTGGGGTGTTACATTTTGACACTAGAAAACATGTTGAGGTCTTGCATCTTTGATTTCAAGCTTAATAGGAGCAAATACCTACAGTTGGCAGAGTTTACCTATAACAATAGCTATTAGGCAAGCATAAAGATGGCACCGTATGAAGCTCTCTAAGGAGACCTTGCAAATGACTAACTTGTTGGGCAAAACTTGAGGACCATGTGCTTGTAGGGCCAGAATTGGTGGAAGAGATGAATAATCAAGTCAAACAGAACTAGAAGAGGTTGGCCATAGCACAAAGTAGGCAAAAGAGTTACGTCGAAAGAAGGAAAAGACCCCTTGAGTTCTAGACAGGTGATAAAGTATTCTTGAGGATAAGTCCCTAGAAAGGGATCAAGAGGTTTGAATGCAAAAGGAAGTTTAACACCCAGATTCATTGGTCCATTTGAGATATTTAGAAGAATCGGAGAATGCGCCTACGAGTTAGACATACCAAATAGAATGTCCTTAGTCCACAACGTGTTCCATTGGAAATATCCCAAACTGGCCAATTCATGCTCATTGGGACTCTATATAAACCCAAGTTTGGGCACTCATTCTCTTCATCCTAGCAAGAACTAAAAAAATTCTCTTCTTGCTCTCCTTGCCCACCTCTTGGCATCTTTTTCATTCTTTGGTTGTTCTAAACAACAATTAGAGTAGTTAGAAGGCGGAGAAACAAAATTGTGGACAAATTCTGTGCTAGAAGTTGTGAAGCTTTAAAAGAAGTTCAAGGAGCTTAGAATCTCAAGATCAAAGGATTAAGCCATTGAGGTGGAGATGATTTTTTATTTTAATTTATTTTTTTATTTAAATAAGGCTTGCGTGTCTATTATGCTTTGAATATCTATGATCTACACTTATACATGCCATGTAGAATATGCATGCTTAGGTTTACATGAATAAAGATGTATGATTTGTGATGTTATGTTCTATGCTATGATGTTACCATGCTTACATGTTCATGTTTATATCTAGTTTATATACATGAATGTTATGTTTTACGGTTAACAAAAGATTAATTAAGATTCTAACCCCATACTAGATCGAGAAAAGACTTTTTCGTGTGTGTTCCAACCCTAGACCCGGTATACTGGACCTTAGTTTCAAAATGGACCCCCATTGTGACTTGAGCTTCAGGAGTAATCCCATTTCACTAGTAAGGGTTTGAGTTTTTGGAGTGATCTCTCTTCCTAGACTATGAACATAGAGGGCAAACCCCTTTCAATCTTATCTACAACTATGAACAATAAATTGTGTGAATTGTGTAAAATGTGAAAGTGTTTGACATTATTTGTTGAAATAATGATATAAATATTTATGATGATCCACTAGGCTTTGAGCTGCCCCCTCCTTTTTTAATCTTTTAGGAAATTGAAAAATCAAGGCTACATGGAAGTCACTTAGACTATTTCTTGAAAGATTTTATTAAGTTGCAGGGCATGTTGGCCCAATTTACTTTACTTAAGTTTTGAAATTATTTCCGTTGTAATAAACACAATGGTTATATACCTTTTCAATTTTGACTTGATTAATGATATGAAATTATTTTATCTAAAGGTTTCTCAATGTTTTACCTTTATGGAATATGTACATGAATTAATGTTACTCAGGAAGTCCCAAGGATTTGAAAAGAGAAAGAAAAGATATAATGTGACACTGCCCACCTCCCAGGCAGCCCAAGGAAGAAGGAAAAGTATCGTTGAAAAACATGGGCCCAAGGAAAAAGGAAAAGTATTGTCGGACAATTGGGTCCGAGGGATGGGAGGCAAGGTGTTGCCAGAATTTCCTTATGAAAAACCAAACTAAACAAGGACAACAATAGAATAGGCAAGGAAGAAATTAGAATGCACAAGCTAAGAACCAAAACAATAGCCCCTAAAATGCATAATCAACTCACCAAGAGCAGCCATGATAGCAAAATCGATCTCAAGGATAGCTGCCAGCTAGAGTATATGCCATGAATGATGAATGGGTAAAGCTAGGCCAAGGATCACAAGGTTGCATTGAAGGTAGCTTTATCCTGTTTAATGTCACAATCAAAGTATTACTTGACTCTATTGCTTCTAGATCTTTCATTTTTGAGGACCTAGCTAGAACACGTCAATTGATCACCACATGTATGATCCCTGTGATGAATATTTCGACACTTATTGGAGATATTATATGCACATTGTCATCTTAGAATGAAAGATAGATTAGTCTTAGCTGAATTGATATTATTGCATGAGTATGATGTTATCTTGGGCGTGGATTGGTTATCCCAATACCAAGCTTAAATAATTTGCCTAAGAAGATGGGTTACCTTGATATTCCCTCTGGAGAAGTGATGAAAATATATGGAGACATGAATAACGTCCCAGTAAACCTTATATGTCGACATTGATGAACATAGTAAATCAAAAGAATGATTTGATGCTCTTAAGAGGATTTGTCAATAGCTTTAGAGAAGGTTGATGATATTTCAGTGGTCAAGGAATTATATATTTGTTTCTAGAGGAATTGCCTAGATTTCCCCCTTATAGGGAGGTTGAATTCAAGATTAAGCCATTTCTAGGGACAAATCCTGTCGCTATCCTGCCTTACAAGATGGCATTAGCTGAGTTGATAGAATTGAAGACTTAATGAGATGAACTCCATGAGAAAGTTTCATCCGACCGAGTGAATATCCATGGGGAGCACCAATTTTATTCGTGAAGAAGAAGAATGAGTCCATGAGATTATGTGTTGATTATCATAAATTAAATTAGGCCATAATTAAAAAAAAATGAAACCTACTTCCAAAGTTTGATGATTTATTTGATCAGTTGAAGGAGGCCACTTGTTTCTTGAAGGTCGACCTCAAGTCTAGATATCACCAACTCCAAATCAAGGAGTCTAATATATCGAAGGTAGCTTTTAGAACTTGATATGTAACACTTTGAGTTTATAATTATGCTATTTGGACTTAGGATTGCAACAACTACTTTTATGGACTTGATGAACTATAACACCCTGCCTCTCGTCCTTGGGCCCACATCATTCAACAATATTTTTCTTTCTTTGTGTAATGGCCCATATTTTTGGGACACCAAGTTAATGGGTTTTATATATATATTCCCATGTATTTTTTGAAGTTTTAATGAAAAGGGCTGAGAGACAAAGGGCTAAGCTAGTAGCACCACCTTATGGAGGGAGAGACTTGATAGAATGGAAGCTGAGAGACAAAGGGATAAGCTAGTAGCACCACCTACTCCACCTGTACCACCAGCTACTAAACCCCCAGTTGAGGAAGTGGTAGCTCATGTCGCTCTTACCCTAGAAAGATAGAGATATGAGAGAGCTCATGCCCAGCTCCTCAAGAGCTTCATGGACTTATGCCTTGAGAGGTTCAGAGGTGGCATTAGCTTAGAGGCAGCAAAAGACTGACTACTTAACATGGAGAAGAATGTTGAGACCCTACAATTATCTGAAGTAGACTAGGTTTTATTCTTAGCACATATGTTAGAGGGTGAGGTTGCCAAATGGTGGCAATCTACGAGGAGTATAGAGGGCCCAATCACCTCTTGGGCTAGGTTTAAAGAGCTTTTTCTTGAGGTTTACGTTCCGGAGGCTAAGCGAAAAACATAAGAAGATTGAGTTTTTGAGCTTGCACTAGGGACCATGATAGTGAGAGAGTATACACTTCGGTTCCTACAGTTGGAGGCTTATGCACGTGGATTGATAGCTGAGCAGACAGAGAGAGGGCTGGATTTTATCGATGAGGGCTAAGGGTAGCTATTAGGTAGGCAATTTCCATATTCAGGGCCCAAACCTTAGAGGAGATCCAGAGGGAGGCCCTACGGTATGAGATGGATGGATTAGATGAGCGTCATGAGATTTCTATAGTACCAGGTGGTACCCCTTAGCCACAACCACAACATCAAACACTATTGCAGACTTAGCTGTCATATAGAGGTGGGTCCAGAGGTTATTGGGGCCATGGTTATTAGCAAAGGCATAGGATGTAACACCTTGCCTCCCCCTCGTGGCCCGAGTTCGACCCATTCCAGTCTGAAGGGTGCAATTACAACACTGCCCTCAAGTATTTTAGAGATAGATGGGTCATCCGAGAGGGAAGTGCTATCACATTAATTCTCTTTTTTCTATTCCGGTGCCAACTCTATGAAACAATTACTTGCATAGATTTCATAAGACATAATTGGAAATCATTTAATAAAAATAAATGAATTATATTCATCAATTCAAAATTTGAAGGTATATTGCCTTTATGTTCATTACAACAAAAATAACTCCAAAATTTAACTAACGAAAATTGAGCCAACATGACCTACAATTTAATGAAATTTCTAAAGAACTAATCTAATTGCCATCCATGTTGCCTTGATTTTTAATTCCCAGAAAGATTAGAAAGGAAGGGTGAGCTTACGCGCCTAGTGAATCATTCTAAAAATATAACTCATTCTTTCAAAACATATATAACATGCATGACAAATAATTCAAAAGATTAAGTGAGTCAAACGGTTGTTTGTTTTCAGTTGACATTAAGACCAAAAGGAATACACCTTAGTGTCCATATTTAGGGGATGAAGTCAAATCCAAACCTTCAACTTATCATTGATAAAACAAGGGTAAAATCCGAACCCTCAATTCATATCCCAAAAATATTAGTTGGAATACTCACAGTAAAAATTTATCCCGATGCCGATACGTGGTTATAATATTTGTTTAATCTTTCATTAATAAAAACATTAGCATGATAAATTTAACATAAACAGTAGACAGCCTGTATTTAGGGTAGGCATGTTCTAGCGTAGATCATATCAACACAAATCATGCATCATTAATCATATAACCCTAAGCATGCATCTCTAATCATGGCATGTATAATCATGGCATACTTCTAAGCTTAGAAAACATCCATATACACAATATTTGAATCAAAATAACAAGGTAAAAGTTTAGAAATCACTTTCACCTCAAATAGTTTTTCTCCTCTTGAAGCTTCCGTTGAATCTCCTTCCTAATTGGTAACATATAAATTTGTACCGCACTTCATCACTACTACAACTACTGTTCAGAACAACTAAAGAAAAAGAGGGATGCCAAGAGGGTGGCAGAGAGAATAAGGACTTGTCAGTTTTTATTACGATGAAGAGAATGGAAGCCCAGGCAGGGTTTATATAGAGTTCAAATGAGTGGAATTTGCAAGTTTGGGTGTTCCCAGTACAGGAAACTTGCTATTTCTTCACTCCTGTGCACAAGATTTAGAAGTTTAGGGTTTTGGGGCTTTCCAAAATGTTTCTCGTGCACTTTTTTGGAGGATTCACCATGTTACAGTAATTGGTGACCACGGTAATGGTTTAGAAAAAATTTTTTCGCGCAACCCCTATTTTTTTGAGATTTTTTTCAGATTACTGCAATAGTGATTTCACTACTGCAATAATGCAGTGAAAATCATTTTTTGTTTTATTTCTATTTTTCATTTTGTTTCTATTTCTTATTTTTGTTGCTTTTCTATATTGAAATACACATTGGGTTTGCACCAAAAATTTCGTAATATTTTCGAAGTTGATAATTTATATTATCAAATTTTGTACAAATTTTTTGGGGTATTACATAGGAAGAGGTGTAATACCCCAGAATTTTGTCAAATAATTAAAAATAAATAAGTTTAATAAAATTAAATAAAATAAGTTAAGTGAGTTAAATTAGATTTTTAGAAATTTTTGAGTACAAATTATGGGTTGGCAAATAAAAAATAATACGTTATGGAGATATAATAAAATAAGAATTTTAGTGCAAAAATCGTACATATTTCGATATAGAAAAGTTACCCAAAAATAAAAAATAATAATATAAAATATCTGAAATATTGAGGCATAGAAATATATAATAGAAATAAAAATAAGAAACTTTATTAAAAAAACTTATTATATACTAATTTTAAGAAAACTGGTTAATTCACATAGTCACACAAGAAATAGAAAGTTGACAAAAAAATAGCAATAGGTATAAAATAAAATAGACAAATAAAGCCTTAATTTGATATTTAAATAAAAATGTCAAATAAGTATAATTAATTATAAAAAAAGGACATTTAAATAGGTCTCTGAAAAAAAATAAGAAAAAAAAAATTAAGGAATTACTTTTAAAAAAATTATTTAATACAAAATCTGGGCATAATTTTAATTTGTAGCCTAATTAAAAAATAAATAAAAATAATAGTGTAAAAATATAATATGAAAATAAAAAATCTTATTCCAAGGTTTATTAAATTTATTAGAGAAATATTAGTAAGATTATTTAGTACATTAAATAATTAGTAAATTTATTTAATAAATTAAACGATATTATTGAATTCAAGAAAATTAGTAAGTTTATTTAATACATCAAATAATCAGTAAGTGTAATTCATATATTAAAATATATTATGTGAAAACTTAGACGTAATTTATTGTGTAGCTTAATTGAATATATATATATACATATATTAAAGAAATAGAAATGAAAAATTTATTAGTTAAATTAATTAATAAAACCCGATTAGCAAGTTATATATTTATGGTTTATAAAAGTAAAAGTGAGAAATATTATTAATCAGTTATTTAAATAAATTATCTAATTAGCTAGTTGATTGAGATTTAATACATCACAAAAAATAAAAGACAATGGAAACAAAATATATATAGAATTTACAATTTAATTGTAAAATTGAAATAGAATAGAAATATAAATTGGAGATTGAAAAATTTTCAGAAAATTTCGATAATATAAATAATAAAAAATTCAGATACTGAAAATAAAAATATAAAAGTGTTAGTAAGTTTATATTATAGATATAGGTTGAAAAAAAAAATTAGCAGGATTGCAAAAATTAGTAATTAAATATGTGTATAAATATGGTTTATATTAATAAAATATAGTGAGCAAAAAAAAAATAAAATAAAACAAAATATGGGCACACCGCCCAATATATATATATATATATATATGGATTGCTTTAAAAAAAATAATAAAATAAAAATAAAAAATGTGGCACACCGAATGAAAAGAAAAAAAAAATTTGGTGGCACACCACTCGAAAAGAAAACTAAAATAAAAAAATCAAGAGAAAATTGATCTTGATCTTGATCAAGCCGAAATAATAATAATAATAATAATAATAAACTCTAAATACTTGATCTTGCTAATTTATATGCAAGAGAAAATTAGAAAGTTGTCTTTGGACTTGCTATCCAAAGTTACTAAGGACCTCATGCAAAGAGTGTTTCAGCCATATCTTAATGCCTTTGTGATTATCTTCATCGATGATATCTTAATCTACTCGAGGTCTCGTGAGGAGCATGCGGAGCACTTGAGGATCGCACTACAAACCTTGAGGGAGCATCAGTTGTATGCTAAGTTCAGCAAGCATGAATTTTAGTTAACAAAGGTCTAATTTTTGGGTCACATGGTTAGAGCTGAGGATATTTCAGTTGACTCCACTAAGTTCAAGGCGATTATCAGCTGGCCAAGACCTACCACAGTGACCAAGATCTGCAACTTATTGGGTTTAGCAAGCGATTATCGTCATTTTGTCCAAAACTTCTTGAGGATTGTAGCTTTGATGACAAAGCTAACCAAGAAAGAAGTTCCATTTTTGTGGACTGATGAGTGCGAGAATGGCTTTTTTGAGCTTAAACAAAGATTGACATCGGCTCCAGTGCTAGTGTTACTAGAGCCTGATCGATAGTTGACTATATACACTGATGCATCGCAAACAGGCCTCAGTTGTGTATTGATACAAGATGACAAGGTTATTGTTTTTGCCTCAAGACAGTTGAAAGTTCATGAGAGGAACTACCCTATACATGACCTAGAGTTGGCAATAGTAGTATTCACACTCAAGATATGGCAACATTACCTTTATGGAGAGCGTTTCCTACTCTATTCAGATCACAAGAGCTTCAGACATTTATTCTCACAAAAGGATTTGAACGTGAGCTAGAGGTGATGGATGGTTTTGTTAAAATATTATGACTTTATTATCAAGTACCACCCGAGAAAGGTTAATGTGGTGGCTAATGCTTTAAATCGAAAATGGGTCCAGACTGCATGCATGGCTAAATGCATGTTTCATCATTGGATGATGATTGACTTTACCACGATTATAAGTATCCATGAGTCATCTTCTAAGGCTAGAATCAGTGCACAAATTACAGCCCTACCATTTCAGGTTTAGGAGATCACAAAGGGATAGCCTCATGATGTGGACTAGGATATGTTCAGGGCATAGGTAAAGGATACTTCTCGTTGAGAGTGGCCATTTGATTCACAAGGTGCAATGAGGTTCGAGGGATGGCTATGGGTAGCAGATGATCCTAGCCTGAGACATAGTGTGCTCGAGGAGCTTCGCCAATTGAGATACGTTGTTCATCTGGGTGCCAATAAGATGTACCATGATGCCAAATGCACATATTGGTGGCCCTTGGGAAGAAACGAGACATAGTAGTCTTTATCCAAAGATTTGATACATGCCAGTAGGTTAAGGCTGAGCACCAGAGACCCAGTGGATCTTTACAACCCTTCTCTATAGTGGAGTGGAAATGAGAACACATTACCATAGACTTTGTTACTGGACTACCCCATACACAATAAAGGCATGATGCCATTTGGATAGTTGTAGATCTTTTGACAAAATCTGTCGAAGTTTTTCCTATGCATAGCAAGTATTCAGTGGAATGATTGAGCCAACTTTATATTAGAAAGCTTATGAGGGTCCATGGGGTTCCCCTATCCATAATGTTAGACAAAGACGCTAGGTTCACATTTCGATTTTGGCAAGCATTATAGGTTCAGTTGGGGACGAAGGTGAACCTTAGCACGACGTTCCGTCTATCTACTGATGGTTAGTTTAAGCAAGTTATCTAAATTTTGGAAGATATGTAGCGATCTTGCATTTTGGACTTCAGTGGTAGCTGGGAGGATCATTTAGCCTTATGCGAGTTTGCTTATAATAACAACTACTAGTTGAATATCGGGATGGCACCATTTGACGCGTTGCATAGTCGACCATGTAGATTCCCTTCCTGCTAGGCAAGGACTAGTGACAGAACAATCCTGGGCCTACCTTCATAAGGAACGGAATGAGAAAATATAGAGAATTTGACCGAATATGAAGGCCGCTCAAGACTGACAGAAAAGTTGTGTTGATAACCGTAGTAGGATCCTTGAGTTTAAGGTTGGAGACCATGTCCTCCTTTGTATTTGCCTCAAAAATAGCAAACACGCTTCGAGATTTCAAGGAAGCTCACACTAAGATATATTCAGCCTTTTTGAGATCCTTGAGAGGATCGGCCCTGTTGCTTATCAACTAGCATTGTTGCCATAGCCATCAGATCTGCATAACGTGTTCCACGTTTCTATGTTGAGGAAATATTTCCTCGATCTCGTGAGACACATTGAGTTACGAGAGGAGTGTACATACGATGAGATGCCTCTGACCATCATCGATAGAACTGTGAGAAAGTTGCGCAACAAGGAGATACCGATGGTACAAGTGCGCTGACAATTCCACGGTGCTGAATAGGATATAGGGAAAGTGAAAATTTCATAATCCGACAATATCCTGAATTAATGAGTGTTACTCCTTGACTAGTATTATCCACATCCTTTGTAAATTTTAAGGACGAAAGTTTTTATTAAGGGATAGATTGTAGCGATTCATATTTTTGGGAGACCAACTTGATGGATTGGGTGTATATATTCTCATGTATTTTACTAAATTTTTAATGAAAAGACATGAATTTTCTCAATTTTCATTAATTTTATCTATTTAAATTGAAGGAATTTAAATTAATTGAGAAATTTCAAATTAAATAGATAGATAAATAAATAATGATTTTTAGGGATAATATGATTTTTAGGAAGAAAATATGAATTTTTGGAATAATTATTTAATTTTTAGAAAGAAAAAATATAATTTTAGGAATTTATTTGATTTTTTAGTAAAAATTATTGATTTTTAAAAAAATGTATAAATATTGGAATTTGAGGTGTAATTAAGAATTTTAAAGAAAATGAAGGGAAAATGAATAAATAAATAAATATATATATATATATGTACACAAAATGATAAAAATAAAATGGAATAAGAAAGAGGAAAAAAGAGAAAGAAAAGAAAAGAAATGAGGAAGAAAAACAAAAACAACACTTATACATCCCAAGCACATGGGCCTAGGCTGCTGTAACACCCTGAAATTTTACGACCGTGTTACGTTGCAAGTAAATATAAAATAAAATATTATTTTTAGAAAAAAATAAGGATTCAAAATAAATTAACAAAATAATAATAATAATAATAAATATAATCTTAATAATAAGATTATTTGATTGAAAAAAATCATATTCATTGAAACATAGAAATAGACTATGATAAAAAATAAATAAATAAATAAAATATTAGTTGTTGAAAAAGTTGGTAGATCAAAAATATAAAAAAATTAATTAACCAATGAATAAAAGAAATATTAGTTTGATCGAAATATTGATTGATCGAAATATTAGTAGATTATAATCCAAAATTTATTTAAGAAATGAAATTAATATGGATTGATGGAAAAATAAATAAATAAATGTATGATGCTCACACAAGCATGATGGCGTAAGTAGTGCGTAAACAAAAATGAATCAAAATTTAACTTCACGTGTATGCATTGCTTTGCAAAAAACAAGAAAAAAAAAAAGAAAATTAAAATTTTGGCTTGCTCTATTTTGGCTAAAAAAAATATGGAAAAATCTGAAAATTTGGAAGTTTCACAAGAAAAGAACAATGGAAGAAGAAAGAAATGGTTGCGTTTGGTGATGATCAAAAAAGGAAACAAATCTAGTTTTTGATTGTTGATTGGAGTTTCGTTGATATGAATCTTTAGTATTAAGCTGAAATGAAGAAACAAGAAGGAATAATCAAGAATGAAATGAAGATGAAGAGCATCAAGGGTGCTCTATTTTGGGGTAACGATCAAAAGAAGAGGAAGGAAATTCCAGCTGCAAATCTGGTAACTTCTAGCTGTGCGAAAAAGATTAAGTGAGGCATGTGTTGTGATTTGCAACAAGAAACGAGGAATGAAAGTGTGTGATCCATGATTTAGGAAGAACTGAAACATGGAATTTGAGCTAGTGCAAACGAACAAGACGGTTTGGGTGTGATTTCAGATCTGAAATTTAGGGGCTGCTAGTCGTGATTCAAAGAAGAGGGATGAAATTGGTGATTTCTAGGGCATCGATTTAGTGCTTGGCTGAATGAACAAGAGAAGGATGAAGAAGAAGTGGGTTTTGTTGTTGTTACCGTGTTCAAACAAAGAAGAAGAACGATGAGGGTTTGGACAAACAGATGGTGAAAATCTAGAACGTGATTGTGGTTGTGCATTTCAGCTGCTGGCCATGGATCAAAACAGACGAAATAAGAGGCATGGCGGTGACATTTGCTATTTGTGTGAGTGTGTTGCTTGCTGTCCATGATGCATGAACAAAAAAGTAAAATCCAGTTTGTGATTTGGGGTTTTTGGTCGTGCGTTCAGTATAATAGAGGAAGCAAACGTTAGGATGTTTAATTTTCTGTTTTGTGGTTTGAGTTTATGATTTCTTGTTTGAGTAAATGAAGAACGAAGAGGGAATTTGAGCTTGCTGGACATTTCATGGAGTTGCTGGACATCAAGTTGAGTTGCTGTCCGTGAAGACGGTGAATGAAGGACAAAGGAAAATAGAGGAATGAAAGAAGAAATATGGACAGTGATTGAGCTGCTAATTTTGGACGAAAGGAAATGCAAAAACTTTTCAGATTTGGGTTGTAGTCCGTGAAGATGGTGAATGAAGAACAAAACTCAGTTGTGTTGTTGGTTGTTGTTGTTGCAGCCAGACGAAGAAGAATGAAAAAAAAGCAAGTCGTGAATCTATTGCTGCGTTGCTACTAGCGCGCAAAAAAGAACGAAGCCGCGTTGTTCGCGCGAAGAAGACATGTGACGTATAATTTAGATTTTAAATTTTAGATAATATAAACTTCATTTTTAGATGAGCTTAGATGGAAAAATAAAATGAAATAAAAAATTTAAAATTTTATTGAATATTTTAATAAAAATATAAATTTTGATGCTAGTGAATTATGATAGATGCTTGGAATATAAATATCAAAACTTAGAAATTCAGAGTTTTGAATATTAAAAATTTGATTTTATTTAGAAGCTAAATGTAAATAATAAATATTAAAATTTTTTTATTCAAATAGAAATTAATTAAATTGTTTAAGAAAAACCTTAAGATGAAATAATTTTATTTTGAAACTTAAAATTTAAGAAATCTATAATTTAGATTTAATATCTGAAGATGAATAATTTATTTTAAAGAATAACTTAGGGATTTTAGGTGATAAATTAGTAATTCATAGTTTAATTAAAATTTTAAATATAGAAATCTTATTTAAGTGTAATCAGATTTATTGAATGTGAAAGAATTATTTTGGAGCTTAAACATAAGTTTTAGTGTTTTTTTAAATTATTCATTCGAAACTAAATAATTTATTTACAAGTGAATAAATAATAGAAGCTTAAAAAATTAATTATTAGAATTTTCTATTTTAGATTCAAAGTTTAAATTAGTAGAAGTATTATTTTTTTAAAATATAAGCATAAAAGTAATTTTAAACATAATTTTGGTAAACACTGAAGGCTTAAAAAATAAATAGAAATAATTCTTATTTTGAGATGTTGGAAACCTTATTTTGATCCAAATAAAATTAGTCGAAATTAATATTTAGATAATTAGACTTTATAATCAATTTTAGAAATTATTCAAGCTTAAAAACATCTTGGATGAAATTAAATATAAGTTGGAAACTTAGAAAAGTTTTATTGATGATTGAATTGCAGATTTTGCAATTTTAGAATATTGAATAGCTCGAAGGAAAGTAAGATGGCCCTGAAGATCTGCAAAATCAGGTGGGCATGATTTCCTTGCTCTTATGTATTATATGAATTTAAAATTCAAAGTATTTGTTTAAATAGTTCTAGGTTATTAAAATTTTATTATGAAGTTGATTGAACTTGTTTGGAGTGCTTGGGTGATATTATGATAAATGATTGATTATTCATTGCGTGCATGAATAGAAAAAATTGCATTTAGGAAAATATGCACTTAGATTTCATCATTTATTCATGTAAACAGTCATTCTCAATAGCTTGCATTATTTGATTTATTTTCCATGATATGTATGATGTTTGTTATGATTGAATTTGTTTGTAAAACTACAAATAAGGCAAAGGATTATTAAGAATCTACGTACCAGTGCGATTGACAAGCCTGAAGCGGATCGAGGTGGTATCTCCTATATGTCATTGCTTGAGATCGATGAGCCACAAGACAGATCGTAGGTATTCCCAACCTTAAGCTGTCAGCGACAACTAGAAGTCTTTGGGAGATGGTACAAGCTGCAGTAAGTACTCTCTCTTAGACTGTGATATCATGATTTGAGACATGACTGATTTTAAATGGTACTTGAGACCTTCGATGATTAGATGAGATCACGGAAAATACCAAGAGTCATCTCAACACTCTTTCAGTCCTAGACTTCGACCAAAACCAAATGAATAATTGAAATGCCTAATGTTTGAAAGTGTTTGTAATGTTTTGGGTTTTGATTTGTATAATGCATGTGATGTGTAAGAATGATCCACCGAGTTTTCGAGCTCACTCCCATTTCTATTTTTCATGTACACTTGGACGTAGAGTACTATAACATACGTCGGGAAACTCTTACCTTTACTTGGAAACCTCATGGAGGAGGTCATCCGAGATAAGAGGATTCTGAGGTTCTATTTTGTTTATTTTAATTGTAATAGAATTGAATGTATAGTTTTCATTTGAATTTAATTTTAATGTTGTATTTGTAATTACCTTGGTTTTGAATTCCAAATGACCAACTCAGTATAAAATGATTTTGATGATTTCATCTGCTGTCGCATTTACTCTAATTATTTTTCATTATTTGTTACATGAATTTCCGATGAAATAATTCATAAATTTTGATTTTTTAGTTTGTTTCATCTAACCAAGTTTTTAAAGAAATTCCACTACCTGATTTATGATTTATGATTAGTGACTCATAGTTTATGATTTATTATTTGTAATTTAAAATTGTCTTATCTAACTGTTGAAAATGAGTAAACACAATGTATTTCTTTGAGAACTATCTAACTGGAGTCTTGAATATTAAGAAAAGAATTTCGACAAAAACTTCTAGTAGCATTCTGATTCTCAACAGGCGATGACTCATACTCGTAATAGGAGGTGCAATTGAGGATGGAGGTGTTACAGCTGCCTAGGCCCGTGTGGGCCACCTGCGCGCAAGAGTCACCTGGCCCGTGCAAGCTGAACTCAACACGTGGACCGGCCCACACGCCAGCCTAGTCTAGTTCCCTCTTTTCTTTTCCTTTTTTCCTCTCATTTTCTAGAATTTCCAGCAACAACATGCAAAAAAACCAACACAACCCCTTGTTTTGGGGCTGTGGTTTAGCCGTTTGGCCATACCTGAGAGTCTGCCTAGCAGGAAACCTTGCATGGGTACCCAGGAGCCACGTGGAAAGCTATTTGGCCATGCAAGGAGCCTCCAAACATACAAAAAAAAAACTAGAAATTTATGCATTTTTGCAATTGCAACAGCCCATCTTCCCCCTCCTTTCTTCTTCATCCCAAACCCAAATTACTTGAGATTATAGCCATTTGAAAGCTCTCGTACCCCTATCTAAGACCTTGCATTCCTTTGGTCCAAACCCATAGCCATTAGAGACAAAAACGGTCACCAAACTGAGGCATTTAACATAGTTGAAAAGCTAGAACAGAGGAACAGTGTTGATTCGAACTTTGGACGAGTATTCCTTAGCTAATCTAAGATTGTTTCTTGTGGTAGAAGCACTCTTTCCCATCACAGTCATGTGCATTTCAAGTTCCAATCATTAGAAAATAAAAACTAAGCTCTTGAATGTATTTTACAAGTTCCAAAGTTGGTTGGTTGCCAACTGCTACAGGAGAAAGTGTTCTTGGAACCAACTTTGAAGCAACACTTGAGGTAGTTAAAGACGTCCAATTGAATTGAACCTTGGGGTACTTAATCCTCACACTTGAGGATACAAGAAGATATAACTCCTATACCATGAGCTTCTATCTTCATGATTTTCCATGCATGATAAATTACTTCATTGCATAGGTTCTGGTACTTAGAAAATTTTTTTAGAGTTGTATTTGGGGCATGCTATGTATTTGATGATATGTTTTGTAACACCCCAACCCCAAGAGATAGGTTTAAGCTAAACCAATGGGTTGGGTCCAATGTTACATTTACAGGTTGTAATACCTCATAATTTTGTCAAATAACTTAAAAATAAATAAAGTTGACAAAATTTAAAGTTCTTGAGTGAAAATTATAAGATTTATTGAGAAAAATTCTATATAATTGGAGGAAAATAAAATCTTAATATTAGTATGATCCAGCAAATGATATAAGATAAGTAGAATTATCAAATATTATTTGTATAAAAATTATTTTATAATTATACAAATAATGGAACAATTATGGGATTAATTATCAAATATAAAGTAAGAAGAGTGAATTACGTGTATATATATATACATATATAATTATTTTTGCTTCTCTGAAAATAAAAATAAATATATAGAAAAATATATGAAATGAAGAAATGAGAAATATAGAGAAATATGGATTTATTAATTATTGGCATTAAAGATATTAAAGAAATAAAAAATATCTAATAAATGCAATATTAAATAATTAAAAAAGAGAAAAATATTAGCAAATCAATAAAATAGAAGGATGTGAGCTAGTTACACAAATTAGAAGGTGAAAGATTGGTTTATAAGTGGCAAAACTTGGATAATAGAAACAATTTGATATTAGAAATTGCACCCAACGGCCAGAAACACTCAATCTTCATGATCCGCAATCCAACGGCTCAGATCAAGCTCGCATCGTACATCCAGGAGCAACGAACCACGCAAATTCAACGGCCCAAACTCGACCAGCAAGATCAACAGTCCAAATCGAGGCGCTCAACAACGATCCCGAACGAGTACTGTGATCGATGATCATCCGACGGATCAGACGAGTTTTGTTTTTCGCGATCTGCCGTGCTGCGATCGAGGAAGATCCAAGCGTCCAGATCAAAGTCGCTCGATTTTGCGATCCGCCGTGCTGCGCTCGAGAATAATCCAACGACCGAGATTTCACCTGCCTGATCCAACGACTGACGATGCATGCGCCAAAACGAATTCGCGATTCAGTGCTGCGATCAAGGATGATTCGACGGCTGCGATCTAATGCTCCGATAAATAAACGAAAATCAACTGGGAAAATTCGAAAAAAAATACTCAAAAAATTCTAAAAACTTGGTTTCCAAATTCCAAACTCACTTGCTATTTTTCTATGCTTGGGGGGCACAAAATTTTGATGAATTGGCAAGTTTTCCACAAGATGACACCACAAACTTGCCATTCTCTACCCATTTGAACTCTTATATAAACACCCCCCATGCTCACAATTCATCTCATCCCAAGAAATAAGAGTTGAATTATCATCTTGTTCTCTAAGCCCTCTTCTTGGCTCCCCTTCTCACCATTCTTTTCCCTCTTGAGTGTGAGAAGTTCTTGGTTGGGAGATTCTTCTTGTGTGATTTTCTTAGTGCTTGAACATTGGGAGCTCTTGTCCAAACTTTGGGGGAAACTACATCTCAAGGTGGAAGTGATTTTTTTTACATCCTTTTTTTTTTATTCAAAGTTCTAGCATGTTCATTGGTTGATTGGCTTTTGAATTCAAGAATAATTTCAGTTTAAGCATTCTAAAATATATTTCAATTTTAGATTTGATTCTTGTTTGCATTTATGCATGCATAATAATCATGCTATGTTTAGTATCATGCTTAGGTTTTATTTCAAAGTATGATGCATGATTTTGATTGTTCCATGATTAACTTTTCAATTTGATCATATGCTGAATTTATTTATTTCAATTTCATGTTCTGAAATTTATCTTATGATTCAAGAGCATATGATTTAATAAAGATGATGGTGATAATAACCACGTACCATCATAGCACACATGTGGGTTGCTATGGATGTTCTTTTCATATGATTAGTTCATATGGTTTTAAGACCAAAGTATTTGGTTGGTGGATAATGTCCCTTGAAGTCCAAAAGTCCAATGAAATTGGTTAAGACAGGCCATATTTCACTTTAAGGAGGTACTTTATTAAGAACATCAAGGGCTTTAAAACCCTTTTGGTCTAAAATCTCAACTTTAAACAAATGGATGCTTGAAACACCTAATGTATGCAAGTGTTTGAAATATAAATGTGTTATTGTTTTGAATTTGAAAAATGGTTGTTTGAAAAGGATCCACTGAGCTTTGTGCTCACCCCTTCCTCTTTTTTTTTCAGGAAATTAAACTGTGAAGACCATGAAAATTTGAATAGTTTCTATTTTTTTAAAGTTCCTTTTTAATGTAAGGGCATGTTGCCCAATTTTGAATAAGTCTTCCGCTAGAATTTTATTTTATTTTAGAGGTTATGAGTTTATTTGATCAACAATGTAATAGTTTACATTACAAAGTTATGTACTTTTTTTTTATTAATAAAAAAGTTGAATTTTTCTTTATCTCTAATTGCCTTGTTTTTTTTTAATGATATTTGTACTCTTGAATCTATTCTAAGGAATAAGGTATTGAAAAATAGAAAGTCAAGTGTGTGTCACTTGTAAAGTAACATAACCCAACTCGCCAAATGGTTAAGTCCATTGTCGAATAATGGTGGTTATGTCCAAAACTCAAAGAATGTGGGGGTTGGGGTGTTACACAAGTACACAACTTGCATCACATTTCATTATCTCAAGTCTTATTACTTTTAAATGAGCACACAACCCAAATAATTTAACTTTAATTTATAAGACTATTACAAGAGAGATAAAAGAAAAACTTCAATATTTACTTATTGAATAAAATAAAGGGATATATGATTGAAATTCAATTAATAAAAAGGGAGTACATAACTCAAAAATAAAATTTAGCAGAAGGCTTAATAAATCAAAAGTAGGCAATATGCCCTTACATTAGAAAAAGATTCTAATCATCCATGGTCTTCATATTTAATTCCCTGAAAAATATTAAAGAGAGAGGTGAGCACATAGCTCAGTGAATCATTCGTCAAACTACTAATTTACTAGTTCAAATAAAAAGGACATCCAATTTCAATCACTTACAAGCATTAAGTGTTTCAAACAATATCTTGATAGAGTTGTATACTTGACCAAAAGGGGTTTTAAGCCCTTGATGTTCTTTATTAAAATACTCCTATTCTAGGATGGAATGAAAACTCATCTTGTCACATTCCATTGAAAATAAGGATCACATGTCCACATTCTAAGTATTTTAAAACACATCCGCACTCAGTGATGTTACTCATATGCACTAAGTATATGCAAAGAACACTTGTAGCATCACTTAGACTACTATGATGGTACGTGATTCTTATCTTTACTTTCTCATATTTAAATTCAAATAACCATGATACTAAATCATAAGAGTTGATATCAACATTTAAATAATCAAGAAACATGGAAAACATACATGGCATGATTGAAAACTCAAAAATGAGCCTAAGTATGAAATCTAAGCATGTTATGCTGGCATATATGAATTAAAACATGAAACATGCTAAACGAAAAATAAAACTTGATCAAATATGCTTCAAACTAAAATATAAACATGTTGAAAACTAAAAACAAATATACATGAATATACTAAAGACTTGAAGTAGTAAAGAAGGAATTCTAGAAATCTCCTCCACCTCAATCCAAGTTTCTTGTTGAATCTGGTAGTGGTTCCCCTTATCTACCACTTTCAGAACTTCAAGAACTTTCAAACACCAACAAAAGCACTTAAAACAACTCATAAAAGACTAAAATTAAAGCTTCTCACTTGTGAACATAAGAGAAGTGAAAAGAGATGCCAAGAAGAGGGCTTAGAACAAGCAAAGAGGAAAGTGTCAACTCTTTGCTTTGGGATGAGATAAATGTGAGCAAGAGGGGGTTCATATAGATGTTCAAGAACAAGGGGGCACATTTTGGGTAGTCTTGGGCAGCTCACAAAGTTAGGCAAGTTTCCAAACACAAAAGAGGACGGTTTGGAGTGAGATAGGCAAGTGTGCTCTTGGTTGGCAAATGGGACCACTATGGCTTTCCAATTCCTAAGATATGAGCACAATCTTGTTTGCTAACTATGTATGAACACAAAAGAGGTTTAGATTAGATTCTAAATCAGCTAGGACATCCAAATATGATCAGATTTTGCTCTCATAGCAACTTTCCTAGTTGTTCATCTTACTTGGGTGTCACACTTAAGTATGAAATACTCCCATTTTGGTGTCTTAGATGTATGCGTGTCTTAGGTTGATTATTTGATTTATTTCTAAGGTCAAGGTGTGAGCATTAGGAATCAAATCAGATCAGATCATGTGTGAGGAAATGTTTCTAATTTTTTTTATCTCTCTTCCTTGGTCCATTTATCTCATGGGACGCTAGGGTTTTGAAGAGTTGAGTTCACACATTAGAAACTCCTAATTTGGGTTTTCACACGTGTCCACACACACACATATGGGCCAGTTTAGCACAAATGGGGCATGGTGCACATGAACTCATTCATTCATGGTTTCTTAATACTAAGTGGGACATCTCATAGGTGTGGTAGACTGAATCATTTGCATGGCACATGAGATCATTTTACATGAATTCAAATAAGGAAAATATCCCATTGAGGTTGGGTAGGGTGAAGGTACACCTGATCATGGTGTTCCACCCATGTGACTTGCACATGCTTCGGGTGGCCATGACTTCGTGGGTTCGTAAAAATCAAATAAAAATTAATATCTTCTTTTTTACAAGGAATTATGATTTATAACCTATAGTTTTGGAATAAGAATTTCAATATATGATTTGGCCAAATTAGTTTTCATTTACTTTCCTTATTTAGAACTCATTGAAGGTATTATGAAATGAAAATATAAACATTGGCCAATTGTCCTGATTTTTGGATATTTTGTTCATTTTGTTAGTTCATGTCATCCCATTTCATTTTGGGTTATTTTGATTCCCCGAAGTACCCTAACTATCGATTCTTTCTAATTTGGACCCCCTGAAGGACGTTTGGCAAATGAAAACTCTAATTTTGACCAATTGTTCTAATTTTTTGATATGTTATTCAATTAGTTGGTTCATGTTACCTTACTTCATTTCAAGTTGTAAGGGTCACTAAATGAGAGTTTTGAAACTTGCCAACTTTAGCCCTGAAATGAGCCCGATTTTATTTTGCACCCAAATTTCACTGAATAGACATTGGGTTTCATTTCATCAAGTACAGAGTTTTCATGGTATTACATGTTTTAGTAGAACTTTGGCCACCTTTGCTCACTAATTTGAATGAGTCTTGATATGGAAATTTTCAGTGATCTAAATACACATAATAGGTGTAAGAAACAATCTTTAAATTAGAGGTTTAATAAGGGAAATAAACACTTGAAAATCATAGAAAACATGAACATAGGAAAAATCTATTACATAACTAAGACTTTGGAGGATCAATTGACTAACCAAATCTTAGTATTTTGAGCTAAAATTTGGTGAAGACCTATTAGGTTTCCCAAAAATAAGTATACTATATTTCGTCCAAATCTGAAGAGGGTAAGTAGATTAATTTACATGAACACTAACTATCCATCACATGAAAATTGAAAATTAGAAGTGACTAATGTCTCACATATAAACCCTATCAAACAAAACCTAAAAATTCGAAACCAATATTTTCATGAATATTTGGGAAGTTTAGATCAAATTTAAAAAATTTTGTGCAAATGTGACGCACAGTTTGGTCATAGAAAAATTGAGAATTTCGCTGTATAGATGGAACATGAAGCTAGAAATTGACTAAGTGTGAAAAATTAGAAATTTTGGCCAAATTGACCCCATGTTGACCGAATTTGACCAAAATTCATCATGTTGGCCAATTTTGACTAAGTTTGACCTATTGACCAAGTTTGATCGGTTGACCAAATTTGACTGAGTCAAATTTAAGTTGACCGAGATTAGTTAGGGATAGTGGAACTAGAATTGAGCATGTTTCTCAAAAAAATTTAAATTAGGCTTAAATAACGCAGATCCGAGTGTATACTGCGGGAATAGGTTGTAACACCCTGAATTCTCTGTACTCAAACAAATGAAATTTATCATCAGTTCAATTGAATTCGAGTGTCAAATGAAATCGGGTTCATTTAAGGGTTAAATTTAGCAAGTTCCAAAACTCTCATTTTGTGACCCTTAGGGACCTAAGACAACTTGAAATGAAGTATGGTGACACGAACCAACTAATGGGACAACGTATCCAAAAATTAGAACAACTGGTCAAGGCTAGGGTTTTCATTTGCCCAACGCCCTTCGGGGGTCCAAATTAGAAAGAATTGTCATTTAGCGTACTTCGGGGAATTGAAATGACCCGAAATGAAATGAAATGACATGAACTAACAAAATGAATTAAATATCTAAAAATCAGAACAATTGACCAAGACTTGGATTTTCATTTGCCTAGTGACCTCAGTGGGTCTTAAATAAGGAAAATTTTTGAAAGAAAATCATTTAGGGTCAAACCACACCTTAAAATTTACATTAGGTTCATGCGATTCCAGAACTATAGGATGTAAATCATAATTTCAAATAAATAAGAAAATATTAATTTTTATTTAATTTTTGTGAACCCATAAAGTTATGGTCACCCCTAACATGTGCAAGTCACATGGGTGGAACACCATGATCATGTGCAGCCTACCCTACCCAAAGCTCCATGGGACGTGTCCATTATTTGAATCCTTGTAAAATGATCCCATGTTCCATGCAAATGATTCAGTACACCGACATTAGTAGACACTTTATATGGTCTAGAAACCATGAGACATGATTCCATATACACCCCCACTTGATTGTGTACACCCACACCCACTTAAGCTAAAATCGGCCCAACCATGTACATGTGTGTGTGCACACATGTGAGTAACCCTATTTAGATAGTTTCTTGGAACCAAGATGAGAATCTTTGACTATTATATAGTGTCCCCTCAAATTTGATATTGTAAACCTATGCTTGATGTCCAAGAAATAAGAAAATGGGAAAGTATTTCTTGTGTGTTTGTGTGATGAGCAAGCAAGGAAACCAAAAAGGAAAGTTTCCATGAGCACATAGGGGACGTCCCATTTGAATTAGAATATGATTTAAACCTCTTTTGTGTTCACACATAGTTAAGAAACAAGATTGTACTCATATCTTTTGAATTAGAAAGTCATAGTAGTCTCACTTGCCAACCATGAGCAAACTTGCCCTCTTTATGCAAACCATCCCGTTTATGTAAAGAAACTTGCCCAAATTTTTGTGAGCTACCCAAGGCTGCCCTAGTAATTCCTATATGCTCTCATGAACATCTATATAAACCCCCCTTGCTCACTTTCATGTCATCCCAAAGTAAAGAGTTGACACTTCCCTCTTTGTTTGTTCTTACCCTCTTCTTGACACCTCTTCTCACTTCTCTTTTCTCTCTTGTGTGAGAAGTTCTAATTTCAGTCTTATAGTGAGTTGTTTTGAGTGATTTTTCTGGTGTGTGAAAGTGTTAGACGTTGGGGGAAGCTTTACTGAAATTTTTTAAGGAACCACTACTAAGGTGGAGGGGATTTCTAGAACTCCTTCTTTACTACCTTAAGTTTTTAGTATATTCATGTTCGTTTTTAGTTTTTAGCATGTTTATGTTTTAGTTTGAAGCATGTTTGACCAAGTTTTATTTTCAACCTAACATGTTTTCATGTTTTAATTCATACATGATGGCATAACATGCTTAGAAACTATGCTTACGCTTATTTTTGAATTTTTCAAGCATGCCATTTATGTTTTTCATGTGCTCTTGATTATTTAAATTCTAATATTAATTATTATGATCTTGTTTCATATTTATTTGAAATTAAATATGAGAAAGTGAAGATAAAAAACATGTACCATCATAGTAGTCTAAGTGATGTTATGGGTGTTCTTTGCATATACTTGGAATGTGGACATGTGATCCTTATTTCCAATGGAATGTGACAAGATAAATTATCATTCCATCCTAAAATAGGAGTACTTTAATGAAGAATATCAAGGGGTTAAAAAGCCCTTTTGGTCAAATATACAACACTAACAAGATATTGTTTGAAACGCTTAATGCTTGTAAGTGATTGAAATTGGATATACTTTTGATTTGAATTAGTAAATTAGTAGTTTGACGAATAATCCACTGTGCTATGTGCTCACCCCTTCCTTTTATTTTTTAGGAATTTGAAATGCGTGATCAAGCTTGCTAAGGGATTAGAAAGTCTATTTTTAGAAAGTTTCTATGTAAGGGCATATTGACCAAATTTTGAATAAAGACTTCCGCTGAATTTTTGCTTTAAATTTTAGAGTTATGGGCTCTTTCTTTTAATTACATGAATTCAATAATGTATTTTTTTTTTATAAATAAAGAGTTTGAAGTTTTTCTTTATTCACTTGTATTATCTTATTGAATTTTAAATTCAATGGAAGTGTATTTATGAGTATTTCAATAAGTTTTAGAATAAAGAAACTGAAATACAAGTTGTGTACTTGTAAATGTAATATAAGACCCAACCCGCCTTGTGGTTGAGCTTAAACTTGTCTTTAGGGGGTTAGGGTGTTACGTAGGTCGAGTGTCTACAAGACATAAGTACGTGGGACCCAAGGTGAGTATTTTAATTTAGATGTTTACTTTAACTTGTGTTCCTTGTGTAAAATATAAGTGAAATGACATGGGTTCAATGATTTCATGTGATTGAGCTACATCAAATTAGTTTTTAAATATATATAGATGTACATCGATTATGAGACCATAGGCTTGAAGTCTGAGCACAAGGTCAAGGTACACAATGTGATTGGAATTGGACTCGAGTTCCAAACATGGAGTTAGGGCATATGATCAATGTGCCTAACTTCTGACGCGCTCTACTGACGACACTTGAGAACTGAGCAATGGGTTAGGGTATTCGAGAAATATGCCTAGCTCATGACCCACTTGAGTAGCCAATATGTCTGACTCATGACTCACTCAAGTGATGACCATAGAGTTGGATTTGATGTTTTAAAACCCTAGTCCAAATACAATTTTCAACTGGCATGAATTCCAACTATTTTTCTTTAACTGCTTTTACTATATGCCATGTTTTCAAGCAATGTTTCATTACTACTGTTCATGCATACATGCATTATTTTTGTAATACTAGTTATAGGTAACATAATGGTTTTACTACTGATTGAGTCATATTGAAATTTAGGTTCACTACTCTATTAACATTTTAGGTTCATCGGTGGCTGACAAAAAGAAAGGCATGGTAATAGCCTAGTCCCTTGGTGGTTCCTTTCCTTTTTCTTTGGTTTTTGTTAGAGGTTCGTAACTTATTTTATATGTAAATAATGGTCAACTATGTATTTTTTAAATAAGACAAAGTGTAATATATAAGCAACAACTCTGTTATGTTTGAAAAGGGTAGTTTTTGCTCATGGTTTAAATTGTAATGTTTACTAACTTTCACACGTCATAAAATGAATCCTTAAGTTGTTCTAATGTCATTTGTTATTGCAATTAGAAAGGCTTAACAATTATTGGGCAAACTTGACTCAGTGAGTGGGTTCGTTAGGTCAATATGCTGGTTGGAGTGCCCCTCAGCCTAGGGAAGGGGCCCCAATACCTTGGGCCACCCGAGAGGCAGGCCAGTCACATTAATCACTTATCTTTCTTTTCCCAAATCCTTAGGACTTGCTGAGTAACATTAGCTCATATACATTTCATAAAAGTAAAATATTGAGAGCATTTAGATAAAACAAGTCAATATCATTAATACATTCAAAATTTAAAAGGTACATAAAATTTGTGTTTGTTACAACAAAAATAACTTGAAACATAAATAGACTAAATTGGGGCAACATGCCCTACAACTTAATAAAATTTCTAAAGAACTAGTCTAATTAACTTCCATATAGCCTTGATTTATTAATTCCCTAAAAGATTAAAAGTGAGGGGTGAGCTCAAAGCCTAATAGATCATTCCAAATATTTAAATTATTATTTCAACGAATAAGACATACATGTCTAGCACTTTCAAATGTTACATAATTCAAACAGTTTATTGTTCACAATTGTAGTTAAGACCAAAAGAGGTTCACCCTCTATGTTCGGGTCTAGGGAGAGAGATCACTCCAGAAACTCACACCCTTACTACTAAAGCAGGATCATTATGGAAGCCTAGTTCACTCTGTGGTCAATCCTTATGCCCAGTTCCAAATCAAAGGTCTGGTTTGCTAGGTCTCGGGTTGGAACACACATGAAGAAATTCTTTCTAGTGTCGATAAGTGGTTAGAATCTTCATTAATCTTTTGTTAGGTGTGAATCATAGAATTCATGTATGTGACCTAGATATCAACATGAATTAAACATCTAAGCATGGAACATAAAATCACAGATCATGCATCTTCGTTCATATAAGCCTAAGCATACATATTCCACATGGCATGCATGATGGTGGATCGTAGATATTCAAAGCATAACACACATGCAAGCCTTATTTAAATAAAAATAATAAATTAAAATTAAAAATTATCTCCACTTCAATTGCTTAATCTTTTGATCCTAAGGTTCCAATCTCCTTGAACCTTTGTTAAACCTTCACAACTTCTAGCATAGAATTTGTGCAAAACTTTGTTCCTGTTGAGATGAAGAGAATGAGTGCCCAATCATGGGTTTATATAGAGTTCCAATAAGCAAAAATTGACAAGTTTGGAGTGTTTAGAATGTAGAAGGTTAAATTGGAAAATTTGGGGTGTTTCGAATATAGAAAACCTTCTAAAATCCCCTATTTTTTGTGTTCCCCACGCACACAAAATAGCAAGTGGCATTTTAGGGTTTTAGAGGCTTTTCTCGCGCAATTTCTAATTTTTTTCGAAAATTTGCCGTGCTACTATAGTAACCAATTTCGTTACTGTAGTAATAGTTTGGTGATTTCATTTTTTATTTTTGTGTGAAGTATTGCATTATCATGGTAGTGAAATCAGTACCACAGTAACTTCACACATATGTATTATTTTTCTCCTTTTTGCCTACCATTTTATGTGTTGTAATATACATCTTTTGCATCAAGATTTTGCATAAAATTCTCGAAATCAATTTTTCTCAAATTATTTTATTTAGTTTTTATTTATTGAGTTTTTGTACAATTTTTTTGGGGTATTACAACCTACCCCTCTTAAAAGAAATTTCATCATCAAAATTGCACCAATTCACTGGGATGTCATTCAGTCACGTACTTCTAGTGAAGAGGTCTGGGTACTTAGCCTTCATCTCGCTTTCCAGCTCCCAAGTGGCATCTTCCAGCCCATAATGTTGCCAGAGAACTTTGACTAAGGGAATATCCTTCAATCTCAAGCTTTGTACCTTACAGTCAAGGATCCTAACTACTGCTTCTTAATACGTGGCATCATCTTGGATGTCTATCTCCTCCCAATGGATTATATGAGAGGGATCAGGTTCATTATTCCTCCGTATTGACACATGAAATACGTTGTAAATTGAGGACATTCTGTAATACCCCAACCCCTAAGACTTTCAATTGGACTTAACCATAAGGCAGGTCGGGCCAGTATTACATTTACAAGTACACAACTTGACTTTCCATTTCGTTTATCCCATGCCTTAAACAAGAGTACTTAATTCACATTTAATGATGAAATTCAATAAGGCAATAATACAAGAGATAAAAGAAAACTTTTCAAATCTTTATTGATTTAATAAAATAGAAACAAGTACATAACTTGAATTGAAAACACGAAAAGTAAGAGTACGTAACTCCAAATTAGAAACTTAAATTCAGCGGAAGTCTTACGTTTTAAACATTCAAAATTTGGACTCCAAGTCTTGACATAAAGATAGAAAATGGAAACTTTCTAAAACTAAGCATTCTAAATTTCATGCATGCTTCATCATATGTTCAATTCCCTAAAAAGATGAGAAAAAAAGGGTGAGCACATAACCCAGTGGATCATTCTTAAAACAACCAATTTACTAATTCAAACTAACAACACATTCAAATTCAAACACTTGCATACATTAGGCATTTAAAACAATTTCTTAGTTATAGTTGTAGGTTAGACTAAAAGGGGGTCCAATCCCTTGATGTTCTTATCAAAATACCCCACTTTTGGGTGGAAAGACAATTCATCTTCTCACATTCCATTAGGATTAGGATCTCATATCCATATGCCAATTGTTTTGGGCTATACTCATCTACACACAGTAATAAAAGCCATATACATTAATTATATGTAAAGAACACTCATAGTATCCCTTTGGATCACTATGACAGTACATGGTTATTAAATTTTAAGGTCTTACATTTAAATCTCATATTCATGTATCACACATAAAAGAAACTAAATTCAGCACATAAACATTTAAAAGCATGGAAACATTACATAGCACGTATCATACTTTTAAAGTAAACCTAAGCATGAAACTAGGCATGGCATGATCTCATAAATGCTTAAACATGAATACATGCTAAAACTAAATTTTAAATCATGTATAATGGAACTAAAATCTAAAAGTATGCATGATAAATTGATATTGAAACATGCATGAACATGCTATTGATCCAAACTAGTAAAATAGGAGTTTAAGAAATCTCATCCACATTAGATGTTACTTTGTAGAGAATCTGGCAGAGGTTCCCTTCTCCCAAACGTCTAGCACTTCAAGCACACTCAAAAACACTGAATAAAATAAATTTCTCACTTTGAAACACTAAAGAACATAAGAGAAGTGAGAAGGAGTTGCCAAGAAGAGGGTTAGCACAAGTCAAGAGGAAAGTGTCAACTCTTGCTTTGGAATGAGAAGAATGAGAGCACTGAGGGGGTTTATATAGATTTTCAAGAGCAATGGGGGACATTTTAGCATTTTCTCACACAACAACTTTCCTTCACACACTAGAGGACAATTTTTCATGGTTTGGGCAAGTATATCTTTCCAATAATCCAAGGTGAGCACGGTTTGGCAAGTGTGCAAGATATGGTTTCTATTTCATATATGTGCACAAAATATGATTCTCACTTGGTTTCCTAGTTATGTGTGAGCACAAAAAGGATTTAGAATACTTACTAGTCTTTGTTTGGACATTAATCTAGGTGTGATATTGTGAGCAAGACAACTTTTCAATATGTTTTGGTAATTGATTCCTTTTCTTATGCATACCAAATCAACAAGATTTGACAATCTTCTATTTTGAATTAGAAACTTCTAATCTTGTTCTTCGGGTGTTTTCAGCAACTTTTATTCTTGAATTAGAAACTTCTAATCTTGCTCCTTGGGTATTTAGAAATATTTTTTAGCAACTTCTATTCATGAATTAGAAGCTTCTAATCTTGTTTGTAAGGTGTTTAGAAACATTTTTGAGTCCATATAAATTTTAAAATAAATTCATATCTCTCATTTGGCCAAGATTTTGGGCCCTTAACACACACTCTTGGGTTCACATAAATTTAATAAAATTTCATAACTTTCAATTGTCTAAGTTTTTTCCCATTTTCTTTCATAATTTAGATTCCCTTAAAGCACACCCAGTAAATGAACTCTTAATTGAGCAAATGATATGAATTTTGGATGCCTAAACCATTTGAGGTGTTCACTTTATTTTATTTCATTTTGTTCCTTTTTTTTTTAATTTCACTTTCCTGAGAGGTTTTTGCGAAAATTTATACTTGCCAATTGATTCTAGAAATGAATTCGACTTCATCCATTATTTCATTTCTCGTAGTACAAAATTTTAGGGTATTACAACCTACCCTCCTTAAGAAGAATTTCGTCCTCAAAATTTGTATATGTTCATTCAATAGGTACTTCCTTAGGGGTTTCTAGTAAGTGGTTTGATTCTGACTAATCTAGCAAGCCTAAGGGCTTTATGTTTGTATAACTATTTCTATGATAGCCTCTACTGAAACTATATGGTTATGGAACTATCTTTGCTAAACTTAGCAAATCTGGGTTTTTCTAAGTACTTCTACTATGATCCTTAAGTGTTTCATAGGTTTCGTCTCCTATTGCATAGGGTTTTCCCAGCTTATTGACTTGGTCTGTGGATCGAATTGGCATAAAATGAGCCACTTAGAAACGATCCACAATCACCCAAATAGTGTCTTCTCCTTTTTGGTTCCTATGCAAACCACTAACGAAGTCCATGACAATGTTATCCCACTTCCATTCAGGGATAGGGAGTGGTTGTAACATTTCAGATGGTTTCCAATGTTTTGCTTTTATTTGCTAACAAGTTAAGCACTTGGCAACATGTTTAGCCACATCTCTCTTCATTCCTCGCTACCAGTGTGTCTTATGAAGATTTTGATACATCTTGTCACCACTAGGATGCATTGTGTACTTGTTTGGATGGGCTTCATCTAGTATGTCCATTCTGAGGCATGCAAACCCTATCTCCAAGTCTTAGGGTATTCTCAGCATCAAGCCTAAAGTCAAAATGCTTACCCTATTTAACTCATTCTATCAGGCTTGTGAGCCATTTTTCTTGCCTTTGTTCGCCCCTGATCTAATGTAGAAGGTCCGAATGGCAATTCATGTTATGGAGATAGGCTCATCTTTCATTCACACCCAGCCTAAAGTCTTTGGTTAACTGGTACTTCTATTTAGGGTTGAAAATTCTTTGGTAGCATTCCACCTCTAACTTAGTAGACTTGACCACACAATAGGCCTCGGGATTGCTACTTTGAGTGACTAACACTTTTTTTCTATTTTTAACATTCAAAACATAGCCATAAAAGCTCTTAAGGAAATTAATTTCATTAATTAGAAAAGTTTAGGTACAAAACCTTATTACGCCACAATTCATAAATGCTACCATATAGCAATTTTTAAGTAAACGACTCTATGACCGCTAATTAAATTTAAAACAAGTCTTCCTTTCTTATTATTGTTATAATAGGGTTTCCAAGGTAGGTCTTGATCTTCTTGAGCCTCAATAGCAAACACTCTGGCCTAGTTCTGCCCACGACCATGATTCTGGCCCTGGTTGGCATTCTGTTGTTGTTTGCCATGAGAACGATCATTTTGCCTTCTTCCCTGAGTGTTCTATGGCTAAGGAGTCTGAGTGGGTGTAGTCGGGCAATTTTTTGCAAGATGACCCCTCTGCCTGCACACATAGCATAGTCCTTACTTCTTCGCTGGTTCGTTTGACGCTTCTTTATTTTGCCCTTGTTTCTGTGTCTATAGTGCTTTCTCATCACTCTTATTCTTCTTTTGGGTTTCTTGGTTTTCTTTTTCATTCTCGGGCCTTTTGTACTTTCCCCTCAACCGTTGTTCTAGGTTGAGCTCTTATTATAGAGTTAGAGCTTTTTCCAAGATGTCTTTGTACGTTTTTAGGCCTAGAGTTCTTACTATCTTTCTGATCTCCATCATGAGTCCCTGTGCAAAACAAGTATCCTTCATTCTCTCTTCCCTAATCAGTTCTAGCAAGAATTTAGCTAGTTCAGTAAAATTTTTCTCATTATTCAGCTACAGTCAGGTCTTTCTGGTTTAGTCAGACAAATTCTTCCTGTATCTTACTCAGTATTGCTTCAGGCAAGAACTTTTCGTAGAAGATCTTCGTAAACTTTTTTCAGCTCATTACTTCAACATTTGTGTTAGGATCCATGCTTACCATTCACCACCAACTTTTGGCCAGTTCCTTGAAATGGTGCATGGCTAATGCTACTGTACGTGATCTTCTCACCTTTAGTACATTTAGAAGTTCCTCCATTTCTTGGTTCCAGTAATACAGTCTGTGGCACCATCAAACTGAGGAGGGTGAAGCTTCTGTAACTCCAACATCTTCCTCTGCTTCTCATCCTCTAGGTTCTCCTGAGCCCTCTGACGATCCAAAACCTTGAGTACAGGTACTAGTTGCGATGCAAGAATTGGTTCAAGTACAAGTGGTTGTGGTGCCGCTTGAGGTATCATTTGAGGTAGTACCCTCATGATCTACTATAAGACTCTCCAAGTGACTTCATTCATCATGTTTTCCATTCGCGCTTCCATCCCTATAGGAGTCTCCTGCTCTCGCTATTCAATTTTGTCAGACGTTGTAGCATGGGTAGTGTATCTCTTTGTTCTAACCATTATCTACAAATCAGAAGCCATTTTAGTATCTGATAAGGTATCATAATGAAAGATTTAAGTGAATTATAATCTAGGGCACACAACCCGTCTACCCTTATCTTCAGGATACAAAATGTTTTCCAAACTTGATAAGATGGTTGTCTTGTCCATATTTATTCATCAAGTTCGTATTCTCTAGCCTTTCATTTCGTTCGTATTATCATGACTCTAGATTTATGTCTCTAGGTTCTCGATTTGTTTAGTGGCCAAACAGTTTATGCTTCTAGGTTATTATTTGTTCTTGGGTATAGGATTTAGTGTCATATGACATACACATAAACAAATCAAGCATGCTTTTCAAACAATCATACAATCAAGCAATTTCATGATAGCATAGCAAAATTTTAAGGCTTCCATCTAAGCTTCCAGGTTCAAATGTCCCACACCACTCTACCCTTCCACTTAGACTTTTACTCAGAAAATTGTCACACCCAAACAATTTCACAAATGTCCGATAACTGAGGTTTCCCGAGCCCACTATACCTGACCATTTCATACCAGCCAAGCATAAAGAAACAAGTTCTTCCAAAGTCACTAATCATTCACCAAACATGGTTCGTCATTCTCTAAGTCTAGGCTTCCTCCATAACCTTGAATTCGTATGCGTCCCATACCACATAGATACCAGAGATACAAAATCTTTTTGATCTCTTGTCCTGACCAAACAAGTGTTTCATTTTCACACGTTATCAGTCTCTAACCTATATCCTAAAGTTTTATGTATTTGATCCACTGTGCTACCCTTGGCTACACACATGTTTCTACCTCTTCTCTTGACTTAGGGTTTCAGTTTGGTTGACTCGCAACCTTTGTCTAGTCAAAATACCACCTTGGGCATCTTTTTCAACTTCTATTCAATTTCTTACCCCAATTTTTCACCTTCTAATTTTCTTTTATAGAAAGTAAGGATGCTCTTCAACTCTGATTACTTGAATAAGCTAGTGGGATAGCCTCTAGAGTGGGTGGAGAGATGGAAGTCTACTTAACAACCATGCTTTCCCAAGTAGGATAACCCACCTCCCTTTCGATGTTTAACTTTACTTGGGACAAGGGTTACCCACTATCAGCTCAACTTGTAGTTTTTGTATCTAAACAAAACATTTCAAAATATATATATTCCTTCTTGAAAACACTTTCTAAAACATTTTTCAGTTGCAAAAATAGAAGATAGGGCATTCTAGTTTCCCAAGTTTGATACCACCATAAGTATTAGACTAACTTTCTAATTCTAGCCTAACAACATATGTTTAGGCTTGTTTCTAGCTCAAGGCATCTATAGCTTATGCTCTAATATCATATTTGTAACACCCTGACCCCCGAGACTTTCAATTGGACTTAACTACAAGGTAGGCCGGGCTGGTATTACATTTACAAGTACAAAACTTGATTTTCCATTTCATTTATCCCATGCCTTAAACAAGAGTACTTAACTAACATTTATTGACGAAATTCAATAAGGCAATAATATAAGGAATAAAAGAAAATTTTTCAAATCTTTATTGATTTAATTAAAATAGAAACAAGTACATAACTTGAATTGAAAACACGAAAAGAAAGAGTATGCAACTCCAAATTAGAAACTTAAATTCAGGGGAAGTATTACATTTTAAATATTCAAAATTTGGACTACAGTCCTTACATCAAGATAGAAAATGGAAACTTTCTAAAACTAAGCATTCTAAATTTCATGCATGCTTCATCATATATTCAATTTCCTAAAAAGATGAGAAAGGAAGGGTGAGCGCATAGCCCAGTGGATCATTCTTAAAATGACCAAGTTACTAATTCAAACTAATAGCACATTCAAATTCAAACGCTTGCAAACACTAGGTGTTTCAAACAGTTTCTTAGTCATGGTTGTAGGTTAGACTGAAAGGGGATCTAAACCCTTGATGTTCTTATCAAAATACCACACTTTTAGGTGGAAAGACAATTCATCTTGTCACATTCCATTGGGACTAGGATCTCATATCCATATGCCAAATATTTTGGGCTACACTCATCTACACACAGCAATGAGACCTATATACATTAAGTATATGTAAAGAACACTCATAGTATACCTTTGGCTCACTATGAAAATAAATAGTAATTAAATTTCAAGGTCTTACATTTAAATTTCATGTTCATGTATCACATATAAAAAAAATTCAGCATATAAACAGTTTAAAAGCATAGAAACATCACATAGCATGTATCATACTTTTAAAGTGAACCTTAGCATGTAACTAGGCATGACATAATCTCATGAATGCTTAAACATACATACATCCTAAAACTGAATTTTAAATCATGAATAATGAAACTGATATTTGAAAATATGCATGACAAATTGATATTGAAACATGCATAAACATGCTATTAATCCAAACTAGTAAAATAGGAGTTTGAGAAAGCTCATCCACCTTAGTTGCTAGCTTGTAGAAAATCCAGTGGAGCATCTATAACACCTCGAATTTTTCTCGAGCGAACACATCAGAAAGAATGATAAAAAAAAAGAAATTAATCAAGACAAAAACGAATTTAAAATGATATTTTAATTAATTTCATGTAAAATACATATTTTGATATATATATATATATATATATATATATATATGTTAATAAAAAAAATCACATTGGCGACCACAGTCATTGAAGTGCCGATCGCGGTCATCGGAGGAAAATGACAAAAAAAGGTCACATTGGTGACAGCAGTCACTGACGTGTCAACCGCATTCATTGCGCGATATTTAAAAAAATTTGAAGCCCTAATTTCGTCATTTCATTCACAGATTTCTCCAAATCATCCCAGAGCTTCAGAGATATGATCCAAAGCTGATCCAAGGAGGATCTAATGGTTTGAGGTAATACTTTTAACTTCTTTCTCAATCATTTCAGTTCAAGACTTGTGTATTCATTAGACAAATTATGTAGATTCAGTCTTTAGAAACTAGAAATTGAGAGTTATTGATGCATAAAGCGATCCTGAACCAAGTAAGCTCGGATCTTCCTTCTAAACCAAAAGTTTATCGATTTAGAACTAAATTCTGAAAGTTTTAACTATTCACTTGCAGTTTTAGACGGATCCAGAGGAATTTCACCTATTTAGAGGGTTTTTGGAGGTGCAATTCCTTAGATACGTAATAAAACTCGATCCACTCATCCTTTGAAGAAGTGGTCAGTTTTAAATATGTTTAATTATTAGTTTGAATGTGTTGACTATAATTTCACACCTTAATGTGGTGAAAAGGGAAATATGGATTTTTAACCCTTTTGATAAAAGGTGGAATTTTACAATGAAAGTGGAATGAATTTTATTCGAAGTTTAGGGGGTTCAGAGACTCAGAGGAATTGTTTTATTTTTTATTATATGAAATTTTGAAATTTTGGAATGATCCTAAATTAGTTGAAACTGATATTTGGACTTTATAATTATTTAGAAATTATTTAAGCTTAAGTATATTTTTGAATGAGATTAAATGTGAGTTAGAAATTTAGAAAAGTTTTATTGATTGTTGAATTTCAGATTTTAAAATTTTAGATTATTGAATATCTCGAGGGAAAGTAAGGTAGCCCTGAAAGTCTACAGAATCAAGTGGGCTGGACTTCCTTGCTCATTAGTACTATGCAAATTTTGGATATTGAACAAGGTGTTTGCTAGTATAAGAATTAGATGCATTTTAGGATTGTTTGATATATTATGAGTTGTTTGTTGTGATTGCTTGCTGAAGATTTTTTTCATTATTTTTATAGCATGTTTAAAGCATAGATTGATGCATGATTCTTCAAACCAATATTTTGATTCATGTTATGATTTTTTATGCATAGCCCGCGTTTTGAAAATGATGCATGTTTTATTTCAATGCAATTAAATTATTATATTATTTTTATTATGTGAAATGTAGTGTTATGAATAACTAAAGAAGATAAATAAAGATTAAGAATTTCACGTATCGGTGCGACTGACGAGCCTAAGGCCGATCAAGGTGGCATCTCTTATATGTCACCGCTTGATATTGCCATGCCACAGCGTGGGTCGTTAGGTATCCCCTACGGATAGCTGCCTGCGACAGCAGATTAATCCTTGGATGATGAGTAGCCTAGGAACTGGATTCTTGGATTGTGGTCCCAAAAGGTAACAGTCCATATGGTGTTACTCTTGGACTACGAGGGGAATATCGAGAGCGTTACTATTTTAGTCGTAGAGTTACAACAAAACAATTGAATGTTTGAAACACTTAATGTGTGAAAGTGTGTGCTTGTTTGATATTTTGGTTTGTATAATGCTAATGGTGTATAGGAGAGATCCACAGGGCTTTCAAACTCACTCACTTTATTTTTCAAGCATTCACGAGTGCGGAGCTCAATGATTCACATCAGAGTGGTCAATCTTTTGTTAGGACCTCTTCTAGAAGTCATAGTTTTTCTTTTCACTTTATTATTTTGGAGTTGTGTTGTAAATATTGAAAATTGGTTTCTGCCGTATTTTTGTTTTTGTTAAAAAACTTTTTTTATTTGTAATTATTTATTTACTTGCACTTTATTTAAGTATTATGAATGCTTGAATTTCTACTGCAGAGACTCTGATTATTTTGAGAATATCTTTCTATTGGTAAATTTCTAGTGACTTGATTTTTGATATAATCATCGAAATGATTTTTGTTCTAAATTTTGAATTGATTCATTTATTAACTTTTGATTTGACAAAAAGATTTTAGAATTTGACTATGACTTGAAATTGAAATTGAAAATTTGACGTCCTAGTCTTCAGTTAGTGGCAACACATGGGCGCACGACCTCTCCTGCCAAGTGGGTGCGCTTCTCTGTGCTAACCCCTGGGACTCAGATGAGTGCCAAGCGGCCTCGTCGACAGCCAGGGTGTCACACAGTGGTATCAAAGTAGGTTGTAGCTCTATTGGGAAAGATTTGAGTCTGATACCATAGAGTGGTATCAGAGCAGCTAGTAGCTCTATTGGGAAAGATTTGAGTATGATACCACAAAGTGGTATTACGGCTTAGTGTTATGATACACTAGGCATGATGTGGACTTTTATTGGATTGATTTTATTGGATTTGATTTTCACTAATATAAAATTTTCATTGAGAAATTGATTTTCTTGAAAAAAGAACAAACTGAAAATGAATAGAGGTTATATTACGTGACTAGAAGTCTAAGAAAGACTTAGGTGGTGCCAACGGACACAAGTCACTAATCACAGGTGACCCGAGTACTGATGGATGTTCTTCAGAATCTACTCTCATTTACAGAGTGGATATCCTGAGGGTGAGGCCTTCCGTTAGGGGGTGTGTGTCCCCGAAAGTTGATGATTGATCGGTAAAGGTCCGAATTGGGAATGAGGGTATCACATAGGAGTGAGATAGAGTTGGTGCCAAGAGTTGGTGCTTGGCACAAGTTGCAGGTTCCATAAAAGAACTAATTAGCCAAGTACAGAGACCATAGGTCTAAGTCTCTGGGTGTTGCCGCGAAGACATAGTAGATCTCAATTAAATAAAAGCTTTTAGGGTATTGGTAGAGACTAAGAACATGTGAAACACATACTTGTTTGGTCAGGACCTGAGACTGGGAGGATCCTGTATCTCTAGTTTCTATGTAGGATGGGGTACATAGGGATTTGGGGATGTGGAGGAATCCTAGACTCGGAGAATGATGAACCATGTTTGGTGAGTGATCGGTTTCTTTGGTTGAACTTGTACGCACCATATTCTACTGGTTCGGGGTGGTCGCGCATGGTGGGGCTTGCGTCAACCTTTGAGATCGAGACACTTGTGCCATTGTAATGGGTGTAATGAAAATTCTGAGTGGAAGTCTGTATGGAAGGGCAAGTGTGGGATGGGGCACACAGACCTGGAAGCACAGATGGAAGCTTGAGGTTTTCATTATGCTAATGTGAATTGTATGATTGTTTGTTGATTGTTTGCTTGTTGTGTTTTCAATATTATTATGTTGAGTTCTAAAACCCAAATTTTGGTACCCAGAAAGAAACAAAATGTTGTCGACTTAGAAGCCTAAACCCCTAGGCCATTAAAACAATTCGAGAACTTAGAAACTTACATCTAGAGTCACAGTAGCACGAAATACGCTATGGAACTAAGTAGGGTAGGACAATTTGCCATTATCACAAGTCAAGGTGTCCAAAGTGATTGAGATTTCAATAATTGTATGTAGTTGTTGAAACTATTGTTTTATTGTGATTGCACTATTGGATACTGAGGCAATCTTTTGACTTGTAGATAATGTCGCCATTAAGAGAATGTTCTACTCATGGCAAAAGAGGAAGACCATGGAGAGTTGGGGTCAGAGAAGAGGCCAGTGATGAGACAGTACAGAGAGCTGAGGTCACATCAATGGTGGATACTCCAGCAAGGGTGATGGGCACAGAGGAGATGATTGAGAAGATCACTTAGTGGGTAGTAAAGCATGTGGTTAGGATATTGCAACCATCGACACCATCACCAACACCTTCCGAGCCACATGTGTCGCCGGTAGTACAGTCTCAGACCCAGCAGGAGGCTGTGACCACAGACATAGTGCCACATAGGAGATCAGTCGACTATGATAAGGAGCAGTGGGACTTACTGATCGAGTTCCAAAAGTCACAGCCGAGTACATTCGAGGGGATGACTGATCATGTTGCTGCGAATAGGTGATTTATGGAAATGAACAAGCACCTAAATGCAATGGGGGTGACTAGGCCCAAGAGAATGGCACTTGTCGTTCATCAGCTAGTTGGTCTAGTGTCTCATTGAGATGATAGTGAATGACCCCACTATTGATGAGTCTACCTTAACATGGAAAGAGTTTAAGACTCTATTTTATGACACATTCTTTTCCACGACGAAGACCAAATAGCTACTATCCAATTTTATTAGATTGACACAGAGAAATATGACTGTAGCTGAGTATGAGTAGAAATTCACAAAATTATTGAATTTTCCTCCAGAGCTAGTAAAAGATGAGCAATCTAAGGCAAATCATTTCATAAAGGGCTTGAAGGTGGAGATTCACAATATTATAACACCCATGAGACTGAAGACGTTGAGAGAAACAGTGGTAAGAGATCAAATGCTAGAACGTGACTTGGAGTATGAGCAGTCACTGAAGAGCAGGCACAAGATAGCACTACTTGAGTAAATTGCAGGAGCTCCACAGAAGAGACAGAATAAACCAGAGGCATCTAGAGCACTTATTGCTCAGAGCATGACACAGATGACTACCAAACAGCAGCCTCAGCAGGCCAAGCCTACTCAGTTGAGTCGAGATTGGAGGGAAGAAGCCAAGAGGCTAGGATTGTGTTTTCGATGTAATCAAAAAGGTCATTTAGCTAAAGATTGTCCGACTAGACCATCAGCTTCAGTTCCTCAGTAGCAATAGATTGGTGGCTAGAGTAGCCGTCTAGCACAAAAGAAGAAGCAGCCAAGAACCCAACCATAGCAAACTAATTAGGTCCAACTCTATGCGACAAATCCCACTCCTACAATGGAAGGTATATTTTTGTTGTTTGGTGTTGCTGTGCATGTCTTGTTTGATTCTGGTGCTACAAGGTCATTTATTTATGAGGATATAGTAGATAGGTTACAATTGATAACCAATCCGTTGGTTAAGGCTCTGGAGGTGGCTACACCAATAAGTACTTCAGTGAGTTCGAGGAAGTCTTGTAGATGTGAACTCACCCTAGGAGATCAGCTGATTGCAGTTGATCTTTGTGTGCTAAATTTTGGAGGATACGATGTGATTGTCAGAAACAAAGGGTGACAGTCAGCTTGCCATCAGGTGAGATCTTGAAAATAGATGGGAATTTATAAAAATTGTTGAGGAGTCCGATGTTAGCGATGTTGTATGCCATCAGACAGAATGAGGATTTCAGGTAGTTATTAGAGAAGCATGCAAGGAAACATAGGTATGTTCAGGATATTCTAGTAGTCTAGGAATATGCAGATGTGTTTCCAAATGAGTTATCAGGACTACCACCGAACAGACAAGTGGAGTTCAAGATAGAGTTATATCCGGGTACCAATCCCATCGCCATTCCACCATATAGGATGGCACCAATTGAGTTGATTGAGTTGAAGACCCAGTTGGACAAGCTTTTGGCGAAAGGGTTTATCAGACCTAGCGAGTCGCCATGGGGAGCTCTGATCCTATTTGTGAAGAAAAAAGATGGATCCATGAGGCTATGTGTAGATTACAGGAAGTTGAATCAAATCACAATCAAGCACAAATACCCACTGCTCAAAATTGATGACCTCTTCAACCACATGAGAAGCACTTCATAGTTCTCCAAGATAGATCTATGGTCAAGGTAGCATCAGTTGAGGATTCGGGAGATAAATATCCTGAAGACAGCCTTTAGGACCCGATATAGACATTTTGAGTTCACTGTGATGTTGTTCGGGTTGACTAATGCTCAAGTAGCATTTATGGATCTAATGAATAGAGTCTTTAGCCAATTTTTAGATTAGTTTGTTGTAGTTTCCATTGATAACATTCTGATCTACTCCTAATCAAAGGCTGAGCACGAATAGCACTTGCACATTGTATTGGAGACATTTAGGAGGAATAAGTTGTTTGCCAAATTCAGCAAGTGAAAATTTTGAATGAAAAAGGTCAAGTTTCTTGGTCATGTCATCTCAGCTGAAGGTATATCCATCGACCATGAAAAAGTAGAGGTAGTATCCAATTGGAAGCAGCCCACAACTGTTACAGAGATCAGAAGTTTCCTTGGGTTGGCAGGACACTACTGCAAGTTTATCAAGGATTTCTCAAAACTAGCTGGTCCAATGACAAAGCTGATCAGAAAGGGAGAAAAGTTCATTTGGGACAACATGTGTGAGCAGTCGTTCCAAGAGTTGAAGAAAAGATTAACCACAACACCAATATTAGTGACACCTATTCTTGGAGTAAGGTACACCATTATACAGACGCTTCACTAAGCGATTGGGTGGGATACTGATGCTGAGTGGCATATGCATCTAGGCAGTTGAAGCCTCATGAGCAGAACTACCCCACACACCATCTAGAGTTAGCAGCGATCGTGTTTGCACTAAAGATATGGAGGCACTATTATTATGGCAAGAGTTTTGATCTGTACTAGGACCATAAGAACTCGAAGTATATCTATACCCAGAAGGAACTGAACCTTTGATAGAGGACGTGGTAAGGGTTCCTAAACGATTATGATTTTTAGTTGCATTATCATCCGAGAAAGACCAACATAGTAGCAGATGCACTCAGCAAAAAGTCCAGTAAGAGGGATGTAGAGATTGGCCAGATGTACCAGTTGATCAGTGGTTACAACCTGGGTATAGGTGTTAGTTGCACAGCAAACTAACATTAGTATAGGTGATTGATTGCATTTTATAGGAAATAAAAGGAGAATTAGGCGAAGTTTTGCACAGTTAGCAACATGAGCATGTAGTTAGGAACTTGCATTGTTTCGTTGTATTATAAGTTTTGTTTCCAAGTTTTAAAGCTCTTTTATGAGAAAATGATGTCTGGGGAAGGAAATATAGTGTATTGCAAGTTTAGGTTGAAACAGAAGGAGAAATTACATCATATAAAGGCAAAAGGAATAGGAAATCATGAAGAAGAATAACAAGTGACCGTAGTCGGATAACTGAAGATCGAGGTAGCCGAAGAAAAATAGAATGATGTCAGAGCTCACTAGTGACCGCAGTCTGTCAATCAGTGACTGTAGTAACCAAAACGTGGATTATGGACAGAAACAATGGACCACAGTGGACAAAACAAGGGAATCCCAGTTTTTGTTGAAGAACAATACTGACCATGGTTACTTTTAGGGTTTTTTAGTGAGGAACTATAAATAGGAGAGGTTATTAGAGCCAAAACATACCTCATTTAGAAAATCTCACTTGTGACGGCTGAAAAAGGCAAAAACCAGTGTTTCAAGAATGGATTGAAGATTTTTACCAAGTTTTGAGTATGATTAAATTTCTTTTTCATTGTTTAATGTTTTCTAGTCCTTTCATGTCACGCTAATTAGTTCTCTTTGTCTGGGATGTGATGACCAATGTATAAATTGACATCTACTGTTAATGCTATTGATTTAGAAACACTTTCTATGTTGTTTATGCTTAATGCTTTGTGTTTACTGGCCATAGACATGATGAGCTCAAGGCATTAGACTAACTCAGGAGAGAGGTCTAATAGGTGGTTATCACAACATAGACTTAGAATAGTTGATTAACCGGAGGGTTGTTAGCTTATCTAGGGAGTTGCACAAAATTTTTGATTACACAACATTAGGTTGTTAATTAAACACCTCGGGAGAGAGCATTATAAGACAACTCTAATAGATATTGAAGTGCCTCAGGAAAGGGTTTCAATTACAGGTGCATAGGACTCATAGTGTAAACAATTCATGATCTAAAATGAGAATCACAAGCTATACAACAACATTCACGATCCTAAGCATCTATTTCATAAAGTTTTCTAAAGCAAGGTCTAATTACTCTCATTAGGTTAGATTTCTATTTAGAAATTGATACACTCAATTCAACTAGAGCCTTGATAAAATGAAGACTAGTAGTAAATTGGGCTTTAAGGTATTTTATTAAATCCATTTATCCCTAAGGACGATATCCGGTCTCACCAGTTAATACTAGTGCGAACCTGTACACTTGCAAGGTTGGCAACAAGTTTTTGGCACCGTTGCTGGGGACAAATGGTGTTAAATATCTTAATACTAGTTGAACTTGGTTTAGTCTTAGTCAAGGCAAATTTTATTTTATTTTTGCCCTTTTACTTGGTTGTTTTTCAGATTTGTTGAAGTTCATTGAATACACTTGATCTTTTGTGTGTTTTTGGTGTTTCAGGCTTGCATGATTAAACGTCCTTGCAATCCGTACGATCTAGATTTGCTGAAAACAACTCATTAGATTCAGTCGGAAGCTTAAGAACAAATACCAACTATGGCTGATAGTTGGTGTTCTGGTATGGGGAACAATAAAAAGGGACAGCATAGAGAAGTACCATTAAGAGACTTCTTCAAACCAGTTTTAAATAACAATTACTCGGGCATAGCAAGAACACCAATAAATGCAAATAACTTTGAGTTGAAGCCTTCATTGATTACAATGGTGTAGCAGCAACAGCTTGGGGGATTCATTGTTGAAGACCATATGGCTCATCTTAATTCATTCATGGAAATTTGTGATACTGTCAAGATGAATGGGGTAACTGAAAACCAGCTTAGGCTGAGGCTTTTCCCTTTCTCCTCAAGGGATAAAGCTAGAAGTTGGCTGCAAACTTTGCTTCCCGAAAGTATTACAACATGGGAAGAGTTGGGTTAGAAATTTCTGCAAAAATACTTCACACCAGCTAAAGTGCATCAGTTGCGGGGTGAAATTAGTTTCTTCAAGCAATCCGACTTTGAATCACTGTATAAAGCTTGGGAAAGGTTCAAGGATCTATTGAGGTGTTGTCCACAGCATGGATACCTCCCTTGGCTCCAGATTCAAATGTTTCATAGTGGACTTATGCCACCTACCAGGGCTTTGGTAGACTCAACAGCTGGAGGTTCATTGATGGAAAAATCCATTACGGATGCTATTCAACTGATTGAAGACATGGTAGCTAATGCGTATAGGCATGGTACTGAAAGAGGAACAACAAAGAGAGTAGGAATTCATGAAGTGGACGAGATTAGTGCTTTGCACGCTCAAATTGCTGCTATGACTCACCGATTGAATTTTGTAGAAGAAAAGAGTAGTAGTGGACAGTTTCAAAATCAACAAATTCAATAGGTATAGTCCATTGCTGAAGCTAACAAGACGTCCTATCATGGAAAAGCTTCCATTGAGCAAATGAATGCCATGAACAGATTTAGTGGATACTAAGGACTAGCTGGGGGGGTATAATATCCCTAAATACTATCATCCTGGAGTGAGGAATCAAGAGAACTTCTCATATGCAAATAGCAAGAACACTCAACTTCCACCTGGATTTGTGCCTCAACAGCCTTTACAGGACCAAAAGCCATCCTTGGAAGATAAGCTTGATGAAATGATGGATATGCACACAAGGTTCTTCAAGGAATTAACTAGAAGGGTAGACATAAATGACATGAGAGTTTCTGCCATTGAGCTTCAAAAGTCTAGAAACTCAAGTGGGGCAATTGGCGCAAATAGTATCAAACTAGTAGCAGAGTTCATTTCCAAGTGACTCTCAGGTAAATCCAAAAGAAAGCTACAGAGCAGTGATTACGAGGAGTGGCAAAGAAGTAGCAAGCCCACCACATCCAACTATGCCAGCCATTGAAGCTGAAGAAAACGTTAGCTATGAGATAAATATTCAAAAGCAACTAGCGGTTCAATATGAAGAACCTTCAAAATCAAAAGGGAAAGCTAAGGAGAATGTCATTCAAGAAGGAAAGGTCTTTGAATCTCCACCATTACCATTCCCTCAAAGGTTTCAAAAAAAGAAGATGGATGAACAATTTGCTAAGTTTCTGGACATGTTCAAGAAGATTCATATAAACATTTATTTGCAAAAGCTTTGGAGCAAATTCCTAACTATGCAAAGTTTATGAAGGAGATCATGTCTAAGAAGAGGAAGTTAGAAGTTTTTGAGACAGATAGGCTTACTGAAGAGTGTAGTGCAATCCTACAAAAGAAACTTCCTCAGAAGTTGAAAAATCCGGACAGTTTTACCATACCATGCAATATAGGTTCAAAAATCTTTGAGAAGGTGTTATGTGACCTTGGGGCAAGCATTAGTCTGATGTTGTTGTCAATATGCAAGAGGTTGGGAATGTTAGAAATCAAGCAAACTACAATCACCCCTCAACTAGCAGACAGATCCTTAACATATCCAAAGGGTGTCATTGAGGATGTGTTAGTTAAGGTGGATAAGTTCATATTTCCAATATATTTTGTAGTTCTGAACGTGGAAGAAGATTGTGAAATACTACTCATCCTTGGGAGAGCATTCTTGGCTACAGGGCATGCATTCATAGATGTCCATAAGGGAGAATTAACCTTGAGAGTAAATGAAGAAAAGGTTGTTTTCAATCTTTACAAAGCAATGAATTACCCCAATGATTTGCATGAGTACAAAAGGGTAGAAGTTCTGAACTCTTGAATTGTTGAGGTGGTAGATGAATTGAGTTCTCAAGATGATTTGTTGGGATGTATCTCTCACTCACTGGCCTTTCCCCAATTCATGACTGAAGATGAAAAGCTAGTTGTGTTAGCTTTGGAAGCATGCCCACTAGAATCAAGTAGTTTCAAAGAACAATTATCCGAAATTCAACAAACCGAAGATGCTCAAGAAATTCTTAGGGCAGTTAATTTGAAATGACTTCCAGAACATCTGAAATATGCCTATTTGGCTGATGCTCTGTCTTCCCCAGTCATTATCTCCTCTTCATTGACCCCTGCCCAAGAAGAGAAGTTGTTGAAAGTGCTGAAAGACCACAAAGCTGCTATAGGATGGGCCATTGAAGATATCAAAGGGATAAGTCCAGCCATTTGTATGCATAAGATCTTAATGGAGGATTCACATAAGCCTACAATGGAACACCAGCAAAGACTCAACCCTATCATGAAGGATGTTGTGAGGAAAGAAGTAATGAAGTGGCTAAATGCAAGAATTATTTATGCAATATCAAATTTGCCATGGGTTAGTCCCATTCACGTTGTGTCCAAGAAGGGAGGGATGACAGTTGTCACAAATGAGAAAGGAGAGACAATTGCTTCAAGGATAACAATAGGATGGCGCGAGTGTATAGATTATTGAAAGCTGAACAAAGCAACTCCCAAGGATCACTTTTCATTGCCATTTGTGGATCAAATGTTGGATCGAATTGCTGGGTATAATTTTTATTGTTTCTTAGATGGGTACTCAAGGTACAATTAGATAGTCATTGCACTAGAGGATCAAGAGAAGACAACCTTCACTTACTCATATGGAACTTATGCATTTAGGAGGATGCCTTTCAGTTTGTGCATTGTACCAACTACCTTTCAGAGATGTATGATGGCAATTTTTGCGGACATGATTGAAGACATCATGGATGTATTTATGGATGACTTTTCGATGTTTGGTGAAACATTTGATAAATGCCTGCTTAATCTGGAAAGAGTCCTTGCTCGATGTGAAGAAAAGAACCTGGTTCTTAACTGGGAAAAGTGTCATTTCATGGTTTCGAGAAGGTATTATTTTGGGCTACAAAGTTTTTGTTAATGGTCTTGAAGTGGACAGGGCAAAGATTCAAGCTATTGAAAAGCTAGTACCCCCAACAACAGTGTGAGAGGTGAGAAGTTTTTTGGGGCATACAGGTTTTATAGGAGATTCATTAAGAACTTCTCCCAAATCACTCGATTGTTGTATAATTTGTTGGAAAAGGAAGCTGAGTTTAATATCACAGTTGAGTGTGCAGAAGCTTTCAATACACTTAAAAAGGCTTTAACATCTGCTGCTATCATGTCCACACCAGTTTGGGGAGAGACATTTGAGATCATGTGTGATGCTAGTAACTATGCGGTTGGTGTTATTTTAGGACAAAGACGTGAAAGAATGTTCAGAGCTATATATTACGTTGGATGATGCTCAAAAGAACTATACTACCATTGAAAAGGAGTTGTTGGCTATTGTCATTGCATGTGACAAGTTCAGGTCATACAATGTGGGTTCACATGTCAAGGTTTTCACTAATCATGCAGCCACCCGCCAGTTCTTTGCAAAGAAGGACGGAAAGCCTAGATTGATAAGATGGATCTAACTGCTACAAGAGTTTAATATAGAGGTGATAGACAAAGTGGGTACAGAGAACGTGGTAGCAGATCATTTGTCCTACTTGTCCAATGAAGCGAATCCAGATCCAACAAGCATAGTGGAACTTTTTCCTGATGAACAACTCTTGATTTTCAGTGACAGCACACCATGGTATTCAGATTTTGCCAACTATAAAGCTACAGGCGCTACTTCACCAGACTTGTCTCAAAGTCAGCAAAAGTGTTTCATACATGAAAGCAAGTTCTATCTATGAGATGACCCTTTTTTGTACTGGAGATGTGCTGACAAAGTGATCCGTCATTGCATCCTAGAATCGGACTTTAATAAAGTCCTTCATGATTGCCATGCTTCACCCTACAATGGCCATTACAGCCATTAATGCACAGCAAGGCATGTTCTTGAGAACGGATTTTATTGGCCAAGCATGGTAAAAGATGCCTATCAATTCCTGAAGACATGTAAAGTAGGTCAAAAACAAGGAAACATCTCCAGAAATAATGAAATTCTTCTCACCTCTTTTGTAGAGGTTGAGTTGTTCGATGTGTGGGGCATAGACTTCATAGGACCTTTCCCACCTTCAGATGGCAAATAATATATATTGTTTGCTATTGATTATGTCTCTAAATTGGTCGAAGCAGTGGCCACATCGAAGAATGATGCTAGAGTTGTTTTGGAGTTCCTCTCTCGCAACATTTTTTCTCATTTCAGCATGCCTAGAGCAATTGTGAGTGATGAAGGTACACACTTCTGCAATAAAATTCTCAACAATCTTCTCACCAAGTACGGTGTGCGACACAAGGTTGCGTTACCTTATCATCCACAAACTAACGGGCAAGCCGAAGTGTCTAATCGAGAAATCAAGGCAACATTACAAAAGACGGTTGGAACAAACCGTAAGGATTGGGCTCTAAAATTGGATGATGCATTGTGGGCATACAAGATAGCATTTATAACGCCCATTGTTATGTCTTCGTATCTGTTAGTTGCATAGCAGATTAATTATATTATAAGTATTTTACATATAATGTGCATTAATATGATAGAAAATATAGTGTATTTGCTTATATTTAGTATAATAAGCATTTAGAGCATCGTTGCATCATTTTAGCATGTTTTAATGTTATTTTATATGAATATAATGTTCGAGAAAGGTTTTCAATGTTTGTGCAGGTTTAGAATGAACCAGAGTAGGAATACAAGCACGCAAGGAGTTGAAAATGGCCACAATGAGAAAATGTCACTGATGATCGCGGTCGGCGTTGCCGACCGCGGTAAACGGAACAAGGAATGCATCAACAAATCAGCACAAAGGACAGAAGACTACAGTGCAATAAACTGATGATTGCAGTCCGAACCGAAAATAAGCC